>JANEYF010002106.1:672500-885000 GCA_029963845.1 Rhamnusium bicolor
AACCAATAGTGACATAAGGAATCGGAAAATACTTTCAGATTTCTTATTTTATTTTATTTTATTTTATTTGGTACACTATCCAACAGGTCCTCAGACCCAATTACAGAATAGGAATACTAGGTTACAACAAAAAAAAGAAATACAATAGGGACTTAGCTAAGGTACTTAAACATCATACAGAATACAAAAGAGAATACAAAGATAATATGGATAAAAGAAAACAAAGCAATAAAAAAAAAGAATCTACAAAAGTAGTAAGTATAAGTATAGTATAAATAGTTAATTACACATAATATACGAATAAATAATACAAAACATTGTATGTCTTGAAATTTTTCCGGAAGAAGTTCCGAATCAGGGGTTGTACATGCATGATTTTATTGAGGCAACGTTGCAGTTGAATATGTCGACGCGATCATGTATGTTATTGTATATGTTACACATGACTTGTAATGGAGAGAATTTTTTTGAGTTTGTTCTTGGATTTGCTAAAATAAATAATTGTGTTTGACGCGAAGCTACTCGGTGGGCATGAAACGGGAGCATGTTAAGAATATGGGAGCTGTTTATCACATTGTGTATCAATTTGTAAAGAAAAACCAAGTAAGAGACTTTGCGTCGATCTTCTAACGATCTCAGTGAGAACCTTGACAGAAGTTCCGACTGGGGATAACCAATAGGCGGATATGACCCTTCAATTTTATAAGTGGAGTATTTCAGAAATCTTCGCTGTATGTTCTCTAAGTTGTCTATATGTACTTTATAGTGCGGCGACCATACTATTGAGGCATACTCTAAGGTTGATCTAACGATAGAATTATAGAGTAGCTTGAGGCTAGTAGCATTGTTGAAATGAAGAGTGTTTCTGATGAGAAAACCCAAAGATTTGTACGATCTATTAATTACATGATTAATATGAATCGTATGTCACTTACTGAGCAAAACCAATCAAGATGTATTTTTCACTCAAAAAATTTACCAAAAACATTCTAGACGGTTACAGAGAAAAGCTATTTTAATTACATAATTCAAACTATAAATTATTATCATATTTATTTTGACATTTATATTAACAGATTTGTTTACCATCTCCCTGAGGAGTTCCGAAAGAATGACAGACATATTTTCGTTTATGTATTGTAACTGAAGGGAATCATTTCTTAAATGTAAATATTTTTTTGTAACGCCATATCCTAAAATGACATTTATTGGACAGTCTCAATGAATCAAAACAATGTCATTATTAACAAGTGAAAAATAAAGAAAAAAGTATGAAATAAAGAAATTTTATTTCACAGTGTGAAATAAAACTTACTAGTCAACAGACAACAAATTAAAGTTCTTACATCAAACATTTATTAATTATTAACAAATTTCATGAACAATTTTATTCATAATTTAACGAACATTTATATGAAGAGTACTGTTACTAACATTATTTATATTTCTTCCTGGAATTATAAGTTCAGATGTGCGAAAATTATTTGACTGATTTATGTTAATATGATGGTTGGTCTGATTTTCATCAACGACTACATCGGCAGACATAGTCATTTCTGTAGCACTGTTTGAAAATATCTGTTTTGAAATTTTATTTTTGTTCTGGATGCTATCTTCTACATATCCCTCAGCAACTGTTGAGGATTTCCATCCCTCATGACGTTTTAAGGTAAGAATATCAGCTCCAGAGCCAGCTAATAGTGATGCCAAAGATCTCCTACAGCTGTGACCCATATATTGCTCAGAATTAGATAAGTTAAGGTATTTAGCTATAATACTTGGTATTTTTGAAAATATATTAATACCAACTCGTTGGACCATACATTTTTCTCCTCGATATTGAAGAGAAACCCCTTTGTGATTCACATGAGTAGGGCGAATAGCTGCATATTTATCATAAATATTTACTGGATTTATTGCATTAACTGTCTCACCAATTACCGTAAATGTGTTTTCAATGTGGGTCTTCGAATCAGGTACTTTAACAACCGCATTCAGTGTTTCTCATAATGTCGTCAATGGTCATATTGTAGAGTTCCTCTCGACGACAAACGCCAGCCAAGCCCATTATTAATACAACTTTCAACATTAAAAACTTTTCATCTGGCGCTTCTAGTAAAAAAACGTCTGCTGTCAAAAACTTTAGATTTCTTAGCCCTATATGCAGTGGATTGTCTTTTCAAAAAAGCTTTTACTTTTTGATAATTGGATACATCTACATTATTCTTTACATTCAAAACTGCTTTAAATATCGAAAACTTGGAACAGAAACTTGAACATTTTAAAGTTTTTGCCTTTTTTAGATAGATATGTCAAAAGAACAGACTCAGATATGTTACTCACAGGTTTCTGCTTATACCAGTGCATGAATAAATCATATTCTTTTTCGTACAATTTTCTATATTTCGCTGGTAATAAATCTAAAGTTACAGCAATTGCTTTTTCCCTGATTTCCGAAGGAGTACCAGGAATAAAATCTTCCTCACTATCACTCATTTTGTTCCAAATAATAATTATTATAAAGTAGAATGTGTCAAATGCGACGTTTAAATTGTTCAATATTTAGTTGTTTTATTATTGGTTTCTATGGAAACAACAATAGAATTTAGTCATTACGACAAGGTAACTTTGTCAATTTGCCGAATTTTTACAAAATTATACTGTTTTCTAATTTCGAATGGCGATACAAAAAATTTTGTATACAGGGTTTTTCAGTGCAGCGTGTGCCGCTATTACAAGAAGGACGCTCCTACAAGTGACACAAGCTCATTTGTTGAAAGTTGTTGATAGTTGTATTCGAGCAGATGGACATAATTTTGAACAAATTTTTTAATTTGTTTTATCATGTAGTTAATTGCAATAATAATTTTGTTTATTAGTTTAACTCAGAAATGAGTAAAATAAATAAGTTCGTGTAAATAACAAACAAGTTTATAAATAACATGTACTTTCGCATGCGCGTAATTTCAAAGTCAATGAAATCGATTTATATTTTCGACGCGTCGCGACGCTTAGCTCTTAGTAGGCGTCGAATTTTTTAAACTTTGAAAAATATCTACTTGACCCCATACATTGACTACTTTTTATAGAAATTAAATATTTCTATTCGTTTTCGAGATATTGGCGTGCGGAGTTTTAAGTAAAAATCCCTGTATAACTCGAGACTAAAATGTGTTTTTTTACTAGTGTGGTTTATAGCATTTGCCTTCGGCTCATACTATAAACGCCCCACTTTTAAAAAAACACCATTTTAACTACTTGTTATATAATATAAAATACTATTATATTTGACGAGTCAATATTTTTTTTAATCTCAATGTTTTTTTGCCTCTAATACTAGGAATACTATTATTTAATCTAATGTCATTCTTGCTCCTAGATGAAGTAGTTGTTCTAATAGTTTCTGCAATAAAATGTATTTGAAATGTCATGTTTGGTTTACTAATACCTAAAACTTTTATACTAACGCATTCAGATACGATAAAATATAAGAAATTATAGACATTTATTACTGTTGATATATCATATTAGGTTTGAAATGATGCTTATGCCATTGTTGTATACCTATCCTGTATTGCGATATTAATATACAGATAAATCTAAAACGTTATCTATTATCGAAATTTAGTAAGAGCACCTTTCTTATGTAGTTTTTAACACTGGTGCCTTTTCCCATTTTAAATGTTTAAATAAAATATGATAAAAAAATTATAGCGAAAATTCACCCCAACAAATCATGATATTTAGATAAAAATTTGGCAAAATATGTAACATTAGTAAATGGTCGAAATTTAATTTTTGCAACTTAAGATGTTTCGAATTTATTGACAAATAACTATGTTGTACTTACCCACTTTAAGGGGTTGTAGTTCCCTTAGGAACTGATTTAGGGTAAATGTTTATATATAAAATCCAACTTATTTTTTCTAGTTCTATCACCCCTTTGAAGGAGGTACTTAATTATGAGACACTCTGTATTACAATCTTATTTAAACTGGAGTAATTAAATAATTTTAATTCAAATACAAAAAATATCGAAAACAGTAATTAAAATTGAATTTAAAATAAATCTTAATTAAATAACAATATTTTATCAGACGGGCTTTGTTTCAAGGATAAACGTTACATAAAATTTTACTTTTAAATGTAAGCACAACAAATGATTAATGGAAACTGAAACCATGCAGAATGTTTCATTTATAAATAGAGTTGGCAAGTCGTGCGGCTATTCAGTAGTGCAACAGCAGGTAGATACATATCTGGTGAGGCAAAGACGGCTCGTGGGCAAATCGAGGCGAGCCGCGAGACTAGTCCATTGTTCCATGTCATAGTGTTTAGATGCTAATTTATTTCTCGCCGTTGTATTTTATGTTGTATTGTTGATAATTTTATTTGTTGATATCAATTTAATAATAAAATATGTCATACGTGCGCAAGGGTAAAAAACGGCCATACGCTGACAAAGTGAATAAATTTATCAGTGAATTTCAGGATTTTTTGTATAATGGTGCTACAATAATTTGTAAAGTGTGCGAGACAGAGCTGATGTGCTGGGATAAATATGATTGTAGACGTCACGTAAATACCGTGCAGCATAAAACTAAAAAAAGTTGCGTGCCTTCTAAAACACAGTTTACTGTTAATGCTGATTGTCTGTGATGTACCGCTGCACATACTCGATAAACATCCATTTCGGGAGTTCTGGAATAAACATAATCCCCAGGTGATGTTACCAAGACGCGCAACGTTGCGTAATTATATAACAACTGTACGCGAAGACATTGTAAATAAGATCAAATGTGTACTAAAAAATACATGGCTGTAATTATGTGTTGACGAGACGACAGATCGTAACAAAAATTCTATTGTAAATGTTATAGTACGTGTATTCTTAAACCGACATTTCCACTATTACTAGTCAACAAAAGATTAGCTGAGTGTACTGGCAATACAATTAAGCGGGTGGTGCTGGAGACGTTAGAAAAATTTTATCTGTCAAGTTAAGTGTTACCATTTGTGACCGATGGTGCCGCGAAAATTGGTTTGGCCGTTCTCTTCAAGAACACGATTGTAGGTTGGTACATGTTATGTGTAAAGTGTATACTTTACATCTTGTGGCAGAAACTATTCGCTAAGGGTTTCTAGAGGAAGATGCATTAATAGCAAGTACAAAAAAGTGTTCCTTAAATTTCCTAAACGTCTTAGCGCATTTCACAGCAAGTGTCCCGGTATTCCCGAACCATCACAGCCGATTCTTATACGTTGGGAACATGATTGAAGGCACTTTTTTATTACGCTAAATATTTACAACAAATAAAAACTGTGATACTACAATTCAATCCTGACGAGGCTGCAGCTATTAAGGAGAGCCAGACAAAATTCGAAGATATTTCTGTTGAAACAACTTTAAAACCTATTCACAAAAACTATAAAAGACTACATGACGCCATACAAAACTTAAAAAAAGTGCGTTGTCGTTAGCGGAGACACTGCAAATAGTGGACGAAGTAAATCGACTGCTGCACTCTATAGATGCCGCAAAAATGAGCCCGTTAGAGAAAAGTTCGCACGTATGATAAATAAAGACACCGGTTTTATCAGATCAAGACAAATTTGTGGTGGTACTGATGGTGCAACCCCAGATCCGTTAAGTGCCTTCAAAGACTATTTTAAGTATGCCTGTATTACATCAATAGATGTCGAATGGTCGTTCTCAATATATAGGCATATTTTTTCACCACAGTGAACATCACTCACGGAGACAACCATAGAAATATACCTGATGCTGCAAAGTTTTTACGGACCTTCTCCAGTTTGTGACAACCAAGCTAGTTAAGAGGGTAAGTTGTGCATACATTGTTATAAATTGTAACAGTTTATTGCTTTTGTTACTAGATAATTCCTTTTATTACGTTTATTATGATGCGTACGCCTTTGTCCCGCCGCACATTTCTGCCAACTCTATTTATAAATATAGATTCTTAACAAATTATTTTGTGGTAAATAATATGTTAAAGTCTATTTAGGTATTTTGTTTTAATATTAATTTCATATTAATCTTCACGTAGCTCGTTCGAAAAACATTTTTGACTTCTGGAAATCGTATTAATATGAAATTTCATAGCCGGCAATAATCGACTACTGCAAGTACAAATTAAGTATTTTCAAAGTGTCGCCACTACCGGAAATACCGAAAATCGACGCCATCTTTAATTTTTTAAATTGAAATACCCCATTTTGATATCATATTTGGATTCTACATTAAATTGTGAGTTCAGAACATCCCAGATATCAGCACTTATCTATCATAGTTTATGACATATGTCACTTTTTTTTGCCAAAAATCAGGGTTGCAGGGGTCCATTAAGACATTCATAACTCCTGAGCCATTAGAAATAAATAAATGGATTTTTTTTTATTCAATTCCTAGAAGTTTGACCAATATCTTGCATTATTGCTGACACTTTTGTTATGTTTCATACGCCTACTATGATTTTTCAAAGTTGACAACCAAAAAATATCATAAACTTAATTTTTTTTCAAATGGCAACTACAATTTCTGACAATGTAAAATTGAATTTTAGGGCCACTTTTATCAACATTGTGTATGTCTATCCTCAGTCGTTTTTAAGTTATTGCCATTTTTTGAGAGAAATATTATTGTTTTTCCTCAACGGTAGTTAGCTGTAGTGGGCTTTGGAAACAAATGCCAATGTCAAACCTAGCTACTGTTGTGTCATTGTTATCTTATTGTTTCAACTAATTCGTGCAATTTTCATCATGGAACATTATCCGAATGATATTGTCTTTGTTTGTAATTTATGGTGAAAATAACAGAATATTGACAGAACATGCTGAGCGTTCAATTTTAGATATTCACATCTACCGCAAATGACGAAAGGAAAATTTTTTAAAGATATTTTTTTTCATTATGAGAGGGTAGTTAAGCCTGCTGTGAGAACTAAATCTAAACAATCGTTTCAATTAAATTTGTATTCAATAATCGTATTACAATAACAAATGGTAACAACAAATGAACAGATTAAGAAAATAATTATTTCAATACAAATGTTCAATGTGTACACCGTTTCATTGAGTCTACAATACGCTCCTGAAGACACTGCGTTACTCTCCGAATCTCGAAAGGTTCCAAACGATCAAAAGCTCCAACTATCCTTATTTTCAAGTCCTCGTAATTTAAAATCGGATTTGTGTTCACTAATTCTTTAGCCCGACCCCATAAATAAAAATCTAAAGGGGTGTAGTTTTTGTAGCGTTATAAATTTATAGAGATGGAACTTACGACGACAAAGAATTCTTTGCAACGAGGAATACGAAATACCCAAATCAGCTGTTCTGATGGAGCACGTGGATATGTTTGAAAATATACCAAGACGTTAATTTCAACTTCTTCATGTCCTATTGTAGGTTTAGTTCTCACAACAGGCTTGACTTTCCATAATGAAGAAAATTATCTTTAAGTTTAAGAAATTTTCCTTTCGTCATTTGCGGTAAATGTGGATATTTGAAACTGAACGCTCGGCATGTTCTCTCAACTATTCTGTTATTTTCACCATAAATTACAAACAAGTCAAAGACAATATCATTCGAACAATATTCCATGATGAAAATTGCACGAATTAATTGAAACAATAAGATAACAATGACACAACAGTGGCTAGGTTTGACATTAGACATTTGTTTCCAAAGCCTACTACAACTAACTGCAGTTGAGGAAAAACAATAATGTTTCTCTCAAATAATGCCAATAATTCAAAAACAACTGGAGATAGGTATACATAATGTTAATAAAAGTGGCCTTAAAATTCAATTTTACATTGATTTCTGGTGTCAGAAATGATAGTTGCTATTTGAAAAAATGAAGTTTGTGAGATGTTTTACTGTCAACTTTTAAAAATCTCAGTAGATGCATAGAATATAACAAAAGTGTCAGCAATAATACAAAATATTGGCCAAACCTATAGGATTTAAAAAAAAATCCATTTACTTCTTTCCAATGGCTCAGGAGTAATGAATTTCTTAATGGACCCCTGCAACCCTGATTTTTGCGAAAAAAGTGACATGTAAAAAACTATGACAGATAAGTGCTGACATCTGGAATGTTCTGAACTCACAATTTAATGTATAATCCAAATATGAAATCAAAGTGGATTGGTTCCATTTAAAAAACAAAGATGGCATCGATTTCCGGTATTTTCGGAGTGGCGCCATTTTGAAAATATATTATTTAGACTTGCAACAGTAGATTATGGCCGGCTACCAAATTTCATATTAATACGATTTCGGGAAGCCAAAAATTTTCTAACTAACGAGCTACGTAAATTACCCTGTATCCTCGGATTGATTTGCTTAATTTTAAGGCTGGGAATCGAATACGAATAATTCGAGTATTCGAATATTCGAGTATTCGAATACGAATTATTCTAATGGGAAATTATTCGAATATTCGAAATATTCGAATACTCGAATATATTCGAATACTCGAATATTCGAATACTCGATTATTCGAATACTCGAATATATATATACGAGTATTCGAATATTCGATTATATTTGAGTAAATTTGATTATTAAAATATATTATTAAATTATGTACAAATAGGTATGCAGTATGCATCCAACCAAAGTAGGTAGATAGTAGGTATAGGTAGGTAACTATTTTAAAATCCAAATATATAAATAGACCACATTAGTGGCACGTTTTACTTCCAGTCAAACTATTCCATCTCTTTCTCGCCTCGACCTTATTCTTACGGTAGGGATTAAAATTAAATTTTAAATTTTAGAAAACCAGTAAATATTTAACTATTGACGTTTCATGTATTTGTTTTACCCTCACAATCTGCGTCTTTTTTAAAAACATTCTAATTTTAGAGCACTTATTTTTTTCGAAAAGGAAAAATAGTTATGACAGAAGTATAATAAACTAGCTCTGTTTTCGTTTTATTTAAGCTTCAATAGTTAAATAATGTGAACAATAGCGCCTCAATCCTAAAATAAAATACTAACTAAATAATTCTGACCTTTAAAGCACATGTACAGGAGACATACCCTATTGTGGGTATGGAAAGCAAATTGCCTGCTTAGTGGATTTCGTCACGGGTATTGTGGTCTATCCAACCAAATACTCAAATAGAGTATTCACTATTCACTAGTATTCAATGCTATACCCATTAATAATGAATATTCGAGGATCCGGATTATTCGGATACCTATTCGAATAATTCGGATTATTCGAGTATTCGAATATTCGAATTATTAGAATAGGTATTCGAATAATTCGATTAGTCGAATATCCGAAGAATAATTCGAATTAGTCGAATATCCGAATAGTTCGAATATTCGAATATTTTTTCGAACGAATATTCGAATACTAATATCTGGAAATTTTCCAGCCGTACTTAATTTATATTGTATTTTATTATTTTAATATGTAATTTGCTAATTTATACCTGTTTCGTTATAAATAGTTCATTTTCTTTGCTAGTAATAAAAATTATTACGTGTTTGTGTCTACTGCTAATTTTTAAGTTTCTAATTACATTTATTAGGTCACCATTAGTTGTGATATGATAACTTTGAAATAACCGGATACCAGAATAAAATCTATTTCACATTTAATATTTAATAAACTTGAAAAATGTAACGGAATCTCATCTGAGAACTCCAAAATTAGAATCCTATGATCCGCCCATATGCCTGGGAACTGACGAATTTTCAATAACTAAGAGTTACCAGAATAATGCTGCTTATTAGCATTTAATATCAAGATTTGACAAACAACCTGGTTTAGCTGCAGGGTTCTACTGACATTTAGCGAGGAATAAGAAATTTGTGTATTATACCAAGCATACTAACAATTATTACAGCTATAACATTTATTCTTATCTATGATATTTATTAAAGTTTTCAATAGATCCTAAAAATGAACTGCCATTGTATTGCAACACCGCCCGTCCAATTGCTGGCATAACACAATTAGCTGGGGGTTGTACTTATTGACCGCTAGCTCAGTTAGCAGGTCGTAAATAAGGGCTTAGATTGATTTGAGTTCTCACCAAAATCTAGGCTGGGTGCCTGGATTTTTGCAAGTACCAAATAATTAAAATTTTACTTTAAAAGGTAAAGATAACGTTAAAACTTGAATTCTATTGGGAAGGAAGTCGGATAAAAAAGATATTATTTAATAAGAAGTATAATAAAGACTGGATATGTACAATATTTATATTGGCTCAGATGGCCTCTTTTTAGTAAAAAAAAATCTACGTGTGGTTGAAGACCAACAAACTAACCACACAAACAAAAAATGGTGACGTTGAAAGAGAGGGAAAAAAAATAAATTACTGATCTCTTACAAATTTCTTCTGACCAAATATACACGTTCACTGGGGACGAAGATCTTACGTAATTTCCAATAGGTTAGTCCAGCGAAGAATCCACCAACGGCTAAGCTCTTAATGGGTTCGGTGTCAGTTTGAATCACCACTGTCAGTACTGCAGTTACCATTGAGAAAAAAATGCCAGTTGTATAAAATGTCGTTTTCCTGCTCCACCCTGTATATAATGATTAGTTCGATCCACCAGTTATCCTCTTCTCTTGGTCCAGGTATTTACATAAAAAGGGGAGTTGACACAAATTTACAGAGTAAAATGCAAACTAAACAAACTAGGATCGGTATTCCACAATATTTTAGGAAGTTGAAGACTTCAACTAACTTAAGTATCAATAAAGTTACGTTAAATAGAAAAAATACTAGTCCAACAAATAAACTAGATGTAGCTATGATAATAAACAAAGTGAAATAGGTATTCATTATGTGTTAAGATATTTTTTTACTAAAAGAAGTTAATCTTCAAGAAAATAGAATTTAGAATGTCTGCATACAGACAGACAACTAGAAAGATAACGTAAATAAATATTTGCTAAATACAAAACAATATTATAGTTTTCAACGTTAAATTAAATTATTTATTAGTTCCTTGACGAGAGGTAATAATGAATTCCAGATAAAGTTAAATAAAGATATATAACTTGACTATATGTTTACTGTTTACTGTAGATAATCAAAAGTTAATTAATTGCCAGATAACTAGGCAGATATCTTTGCCAGAGAACTAGGCAAGGCTCCATTAGAGCAGCGTTCCTGACTAAATACTAAGTAAACATTCAAG
Organism: Rhamnusium bicolor; assembly: GCA_029963845.1. Taxonomy (NCBI): domain Eukaryota; kingdom Metazoa; phylum Arthropoda; class Insecta; order Coleoptera; family Cerambycidae; genus Rhamnusium; species Rhamnusium bicolor. The sequence goes on from JANEYF010002106.1 coordinate 683,694, forward strand.
TAAGCAGTCGATATTTTAAATTTAGAAAAACCTTAAGTTACTGAGGTCTGGTTGATAAATATATGCACTGGTATAAAATGATCCACCACAAAACAAATGCACCACATTAGATAATTTTCACAAAGGTTATAAACAAATAGGTTTAGTCCAAAAAGGTGGACCAATCTCCAAATGTCACCAGTCACCACTGTTCACAGAGCGCTACCAACGTAGCCAAGTGACTTAAAACATCAACAGACAAAGACAGAAAACAACTGACTACGATACAAAATGGCGACATCCGTTGCCGAGTAAATTTAAAATTTACAATAACCGAAAGTTAGTTTAAATTAGCACACAAAATTATTACAATATCAGAGGGATATTAGATAAATTGCCAACGATAAATCGATACAAATCAATATTAATGATGCTGTTCCAAAGAACAACCAAGGTGAACTGATCACCGAAAAGCAAATTCGCCCAAGGCGTAAATTAAGATAATTACGGTACGATATTATTATGAAAATTACCTCAAAGGTACTTTAAATTAATATAGCAACTTTTTAAATAATGATGATCCTAAAATCACCCGATAATACCAGAAAACATATAAATTTTACCAGACCGCTGAACTAACGATGTTTTCTATATGAACGCCACACTAATAAGAAAAAAGTAGCATCGTAGTGTTCTGCTACCTAAACTCGAATATAGTTTGGAAAGAGACAAACATTTGAGAGTAGAGTATAAGCAATAAAGATAGATAGATATTTAGTGCAAAAATCTGCAAAACCAACTGTTCCAGTAGAAATCAGTGGCGCCATCTAGACTAGACTGGCAGAAAGTTAATTCATCGTGGACAACAACAAACTGGAATGAAATGGCTTGCAATTTCGTTACAGTATTAAATATTATTATCTGTTACATTCAATTTTATTATCTTTTGTCTTATTTGTTATCTTTTATTATCTGTTATATTCAATTTTAGCCATAAATTGAGTTCCAAATTTCTTTACAACAATATTAATTAAATTACCTGAAATTTTGGCACAGTAAAACATACAGGTGTATCAGCGTAGTCTTCTGCCACTCTCAAAATCTACTTTAGTTGTATCATTAATATAAACAGTAAACAAAAGAGATCCCAAAATTAAGCCCCGGGGAGCACCATAAGTTATGTTAAATATTTATTCACTTAGCTGCACAAATTGTTTGGTATTTGAAAAATAAGGAATAAATAAATTCAAACTTTAGCACTTACTCTCACGTCTGTGAATTATATCGAAGACTTTCTGTAAATCTGAAAAAAAGAGGGAGAAATACTTTTTGTACAACGTATTTTTACTGTTGATCTGTTGTTTCAATTTGAGTAAAACAATAGATTTAAGCAATTAATTGCATAGTGGCTCTAAAATTATATGAAATGTATCCTCATCATGACTAATAGATTTATGCATCACTGCATAAACTCATTAATACCAGAACTCAATTTCCGTTATAATAATATTTGCATACAGGACACCCCCATTTACTCAATGTACAAAATTAATAATTATGTTTACATTCATTTAATTCCAGCTACACATAATGATAATATTATTGATTTTTTCTGCAAACATCTAGTAATCGATATCCATTCTATTTTTATTAGTATCTAACATTATAAAATGTTTCTAGGTATATAGGGGTGACCTACTTTAATATTTTCAATCTCATTTTTAGTCGATGCTACAAGAAAACTAATATCATGTTTTCCATCTATTTGTTGAGATTAAATTACTAAAAAAACATGTGATATCTCATTTAGTTTGGAATATACAGGTTGGTCCGAATTGTACCTTCAATAATTAAAGAATCCATAGAAAATTAATTGAAATTTGGTGAGTACATGTTTCTCAATAAGAACCATATTTAATTGTCATTTTCCTACTTCAGTCAGAGGCGTAACCACGGGGGTATAACTTTATTTAGAATTTCTTGAATATCGATAATGTTTACATGTGTTCTCTGATGTTGTTCTTAGTTGGTATTGGTCAAATAATAATAAAACAAAATTTTGCCTGTCAGTTGATTACAAGTTGATGTTTGCTCAAATGATTTTTTTTACGATATTAATTTTATAATTATTATGCCAAGATTATTCACAAACAATAAATGAGTAGATATGCATTTCGTATACGGATTGTGTGACGGTAGTTTTTAAGCAGCAGCTGAGATATTTCATAAGTTTTTTCCAGGCAGAAGACGTTCATCAAGATCAGTTCTTATTAGTGTACATTGCTGATTTCGTTTATTTGGTTTCCGAAATCATGAAGATAATAGAAATGAAAACAGGAGAATCAGTATAAATGAAATCATAGAAAAGCTTTCTATTCACTACTCATTTGCATCCCGGTGACGCAGAAAAACAGTTGAATTTCTGTCGGTGGCTACTAAATTCCGTAGAAGTGACACCTGAATTCTACCATATATTATGGGTTGATGAAGCTTCATTTGCTAGAAGGAGAGTAGTTCATTATCATTTCATGAGTGGGAGAAAAATCCTCTCGAAATCTAGCCTCGTTCATTTCAACAAGAATTTAGTGTCAGTGTCTGGTTAGGCGTCGTAAACGACACTCTTTGTGGTCCTCATTTCTCAGAAATAATTTTGTAGATATACTCAATACTGTAAACGTTGATATCCGTAATGACAGTTGGATGCAACTGGACGATCTTCCAATACATTTTGGACGAGTAGTTCGCGAATGATTAAATGAAAATTATCTGGAGCGTTCGATAGGCAGATTAGGTTGTCTGGCCACCGCGATTTCCAGACATTACACATTGAGGTTTTTATGTGTGAGGTTGTTTAAAAGACAATGTGTATGCCGAAAGAGTTGCAACAAGAGAGGAGACATCATTGTGAAAATTCAATTAACATGTGACTAGATAAGGGAAAGTAGACATCAAATATCTACCTCTGTGAATACCATAATTCGAAGATGTAATAAATATACTGAAGTGGGTAGCGAGCATTTTGAGCAGCTCGTCTAGAGATTTAAGTTTTCTTTTGTAAAATATTTGTGTTTAGTTATGCTTTTTAAAATTTTATTTGTTTGAAATACATACTTGTCTGATCAGTTATATATATATATATATATATATATATATATATATATATATATATATATATATATATATATATATATATATATATGTGTGTATATATATATATATATATATATATATATATATGATCATTTCTTTTTTTTTTTTTCTTTAAAAAGAGGAAATCACAACACTGTGGTTACGCCTCTGGCTGTATAAAATAACAATGATGATTAAACATTGTACTTAATAAAATATTTAATTTAGTTCAAGATATATAAAAAAAAATGTGTAACTTCAATATATATTTCGGAAAAGGTTGAGTTTTCGACATAAGTGTATTAAGCAAATTCATATTATTTTCACATTTTCTCTTGATTTTCAAATGATCGAGGGTACAATTCGGACCATCTCGTAAAGGGTTAAATAAAAAATATTATTTTGGGCGAGGTCTATTTAACCAAAGATATTTTATTAATCTACTTGGGTTTTTAAATACTCTGCTTGGGTTTTTGATCGACCTCTTACTGAGAAAAAGATAAAAGCATTGTAAATGTGATAATTGATGATCTTGCGTGACCTGTTTTGGGCAGGAATAATACAATACTTGATCTCTGTTTTTAATAATTCATATAAGAATTTATCTATTGTTTTATGTGTATATTGACGTTCTTTTCTGCTCATGATACTTTTGTACAATAAGTGTTTTTCAGCGTTGACTAAAAAATTTTTGTATTTTCTAATCTCTACAAAGGTCTTATTCATTCAAGCGGATCATGAATTGATTGAACAACACCGCTTTTAGGTTATATTAATTAGTTATCCAATTTATAAAATCTGAAATGAAGCAAATTATTTTATTATACGAAAACAACAAGAAATACACATCAAATGTAGGTGACGACATAAAAAGATTTGCATAGCAAAGCATAGTATAACAATTTCTTCTGCTTCCATCGTCAACCTGAATTATTAGGGAGTATCAAAGAAAATAAATTGGTTACTTTTGTTAAAGTACTCCATAACGCGATTAGTTTTAGAAAGTTCTTTTGTATAGAAAACATATGAGGCTAAGGACCGAAAATTACAAAATACGTTTTCCCACTTTGGTTATATGACCAAAAGCAAACTGTAATTGACCAGTTATTGGCCGATAATGACCGAAATCTCTTGACCTGGCCAACGCCAAAAAATTTCTAATATTACCGCCAATATTCTTTTTTATTTAATATGCTATGAATTCTATTATTTCATCCAATTTCTTGTAGTCTTAGCTAGTATGAAGTAGTTGTTTATTACTTTTATCTAATACTTGTAGCATGATCAGAAAAGAACATCAATGTATACACTATCTGTCTTGGATTCTTACAAAACCTTAATGTAGCAGTCAGTGATGGAATAACAGAATACTGGTAGGTGACAAAGAAAGTTGCTCTACGCTACTGCCACATCGGCACAGATCAACGAGAAAGCATGTTATTTATTGCGGTGTCTCCTCCTGTCACCGACGGTAGTGGTAGCGCCATCTCTGAGCACATTGTAGAATTACAATTCACATAGTCCATTAGCGTAACAACATATATTTTTTATTATTGTATTTTTTCCAGTTATATAACTAAAACGACTTTAACTGAATTTTTAGACCATTTGTACTTATAGTCCTCGTAAAGTATTGTGAAAGCAATTTTTTTACGTTACAGGTGATAAATTAGTTTTTGAAAATTATGTATTTTACATGTACGACGAAGATTCTTGAGCATTAAAAAACCTACGACATTACCTTATAATACCACATTAATAATAATACACAATTGAAAATACGGTGTAAAATTTCACACCAAATTGACACCACATAGGGTACATATAGGGACACACCAATTAGGTGTATATTAGGCACCAATGGTATGGTGTAAAATTTTACCATTATTTATGTGCAAAATGTTTACACAATTGTAAAATTATACTTTATTTTTGATTAATTTATACACCTTACAATTGTTGAAAATGAAAACGCAAATTTTCTAAAGGGTGATATTCTTAAGGGATGGAAAACACATTAATTATAAATAAACTACAAAAATGTGAAAATGTCATGTATTTTATTAAATGTGATTACTATCAGATATTTGACGCATTCGCAGAAACGTAAAATCCCACTACGCATGGTGTATAATATACGAAAATGTAGTTTTTAAGATCATTTCTAATCCAAAAAATGGTAAGATTTACTCAATAAATGAGTGTACTTTTTACAATAATGGATGGTGTTTGATTTTACACCAAAATCTGTAAATTTTCACATCACTTTTATAATATTTTTAGTGGTAAATGTGAACACCGTTTAATTTTGAACTGTGTATGATGCTTTCTTAAATCCTTTGAGTGGTAAACCTTTTAAACTTAGTTTACTAATTTAATTGAAAAATAGAATATTAAAAACAGAATAATAAAATGGAAACTGTTATAATAATATAATATTTAACATTTTACTCTTTTCCCGAAAACTAAACATTTAAATAGAATTATAAGAATATTTTACTTCTTCTGTCATCTTGATTTTATTTACAGCTCTTTTACCCTTGTTTATACGAGATCTAAACCACATTTTTTTGTGATAACAGCATCTGCTACACCAGTATGGATGAAAAGCTAATCATAAAATAATATTTGGTTTTTATCCTTTATTTTACTTGTTTGTCTCAATTCCGTAAAAGCATTTTTTTCTGCTTTTATTTTGGGGAAAATATGAACGGATGTTCTGAATAATTCCTGAAGGTCGTATAATTACCGTAGCAATAAAATCTGCTGCTCCTAATATTAAAAAACTTCCTGCCAAATGAAGCCTAAAAATTGTTAAATTTTTATAAAATAAACGTTTAATTTTCTAAGTTCGTTATAACCGCAATCTTTAACTTGCGTATAGTTGGGTCTGTATAAATTAACAATTTTATGAAACCCTACTAGTTGTTTTTTTAGTAGTTTAATTGATATGCTTTCAGTGATTGTATATACTTAGTACTTAAATCTAGGTGAAACTTATGTAGAATAAACGAAACGTAAATCTGCACACTACAAAATTGGCTTCAAGGTTGCAAGTTTTACATTTCAGCGATTGAAATCTGGAAATCCTGCTGGTCATTCCACTAGTTGATTTCAATTTAATGCTCATTTTATTAGGCAGAAAGATAATAAGGCACTTGGAAATTATTATGTCTTACTGAAACCATTTCGAAGTATTGCAAGTGATAATCACGATATTCACAAATTCTTAAAATTGTGTTTACAAATAATTTGGGTACCCCTCGACATATAAATTTCCTAGAAAAATAATGGGCCTTCACCATTTGCCATTTACATTTTAAATAATTTATTGAAAATTTACCCTAATATTTTAACATTCTGTCGTAAATTTTCTCTTATCTAATAGTGTTTGTTGGGTCTGTTAAACATACATTACATTACTGTATTTGGCATTGCAAACTTAGAATCATCAGGTTATAAAATATTTTTAAAAGAATTGTCAAAGTTTATTTGATTTTGCTTCTGCAAAATATCGATCTTCTCTCTGTATCACTAACGTTCCAAGTATTATAATACGAATTTTCTAAGTTTACATTTTTCATTTTACAAAATATAATGAAAACAACCTGAACACAAAGCAATAATTTGTCGGATAGATGCTTATGGATTTTCCTTAATTTAAAATAATACTGGGAATTAGTATTGTCTATTTATTTGGTTTAAAAAATTATAAACATTTTTTATCATTGTCTAAATTTTGTAATTTTTTAAGTCAAAATGAATTTTCACAAAATAACCTTATAGTCCAAGCACCCACGATACAAAAGTCTACTGGGCAAGATTATTAACATTTTATTAGTGAATTTAACAGATAATATGATGGAAAATATCAAATCGGTGATGGCAGACTAATTAATTTTTTTTATCATTTTCTATTGAATTACCTAGTAGAAAAAGTTCAGTATCTCGTATACTGCTCAACATTACTTGATGAAATTTATACGTATAATAGAGAGAAACATCAATTTATTTACTATTATCATTTTTTACCTTGCACATTTTTTTGCATACCTGACAGACCTCTCCCCAAATGGATGTATTTTCAGTATGTCACCTACTGTATAAAACAATATTTTTTTATTTTTTTAAAATTATAGTTTAAACTGTCCTTCTACATGCAACCACGAGACAATCAAGTACTTGTATTGTTTCTATTCGGAATATTGCACTGGTCTACTGTTTGGGAAGATTAGAATAGATGGCGTGCGCGATGATGAGCCGTGATTTAAAAAAGCGCGTGATGCGTTTGTTGGCTGTTGTTATATTTTCAATTACATTTTAATGAAGAAATAAAACAAAACAGGTAAAATAAATCGTATATTGATAGAAAATCAATAAAACAACAAGCCACAACGAATGCAATAATTATGAAGATATTTTAAATAATCTAAACCACAGAAAAATAAATGGCTAAACAAAAAGTTAAACATTTTACAATTAAATACTAATGATTATAATACTTTCTTAAACAACAGGTACTTATGTAATACAAAACCTATATGGCAAGTACAAAAAATATATAATTAAGCCTACCAATAAGGAAAAAAAGATGTACATTTGCTTCCCAACATCATGTATCAACATCGATTAATGCTGCACATTATTTATACAACGTGGTCTGCAATTTAGCAATACTTTTAACAAATTTATAGTAATAATATTTAATTGCTTAGGTAAAGTTTACATTAACAAAACATATTACAAACACCGATAGGTTTTTACAAATAAATATACATATCCTACACAAGAACGAAGAAGTACTTGTTCGTAGGTACATAAATTATATACCTAATTAATAATTATTGGGTAAATATAAACTTATTAGGTAGGCGAATATGTACATATTACAGTTTCAAGCAACATCAGTACTTGAAATTATAAAAAAACATTAATAATAGCATTAAAGTTATCAAGCCATAAGAAGCTAATAAAATAAAACATATTTATTTATTTAATAGTTTGCAAACTGTTTCTGACTGCTACTGCAACTATCGATGCTGGAATCTCGTCAGCTTATGTTTAGATTTTTTTGCATCATTATGATTCTGGATGTTTTCTGGGTTTTTTCTTTTACACCACCAAAGAATCCCAATTTTCCACACAGCTTGCACGATCTCCCTGGTTACAATTTCATAATGGTCAGAACAGAAATACCATGAGAAGTTCACATTATCAAAAATGAATTCAGTGACTATAACAGAAATATTGGGTTTATGATAAAAGGTGTGTGTAGTGATACATCAATTTCTTGCCAAATTTTGGACCTAACAAGAAGGAAACAATTTCATTTAAATACCTTTAAAATACAAAACACAAACTTACTTTTGGTCATTGACCGGAAAATAGTGCATTTTTTTCCACCTGGTCTACATTGAATCCACAAATAAGACAATGTTTTTGTGGCATGGTTTTATAATAAAATTATATACTACACTAACACTAATAAAAAGTTCAAATAAAATAGTATTTAAAAGTCAAAGTATTTTACAGTTCGTAATCCAATATAAAATAAAAAACGACACACACCACACATCAGCATCAAAATAAACAATATGGCGACCGGATCCAACATCAACGATGACGTTTCCTGTGCTGCCAGCGACATCTACGAAAATCTTCCCAAACTGCAACAAAGATAGATTAATTGAGAAACACCTACATATGTACAACAAGAATGGAAGTATGTCAGTAATTATACCTAAAACCGAACACATTTTTATATGTACTTAAATGTCTCGTGGTTGTCTTTGGCTCAGCTTAAAAATATTAATAGCGGCAGCTGTCGGAGTAAAGTGTATAGTGAAGAAGCATTACAAGGTCATGTTCTTCTTCATTTTTGACACTACTGGATAAGTTACCATTTCTACCTATGTCTTTCTAGGTCCCTAGTGTATTTATCTCTTTCTAAGCCCCTATAGGGCCCGGCCGTCGTTGATGCTCCCGACCTTAATATGTGCCAACTTATCATTTAGTCGGAGCATTTTTCACAGTGATTTTCGTTCTTGTATTGTGCTGAGTATTATTGAAAATCGAAGCCGAAGAGGTGTTTTTTGTGTAAAAGAAAAAGACAAAATAAAGCGTAAAGCATGACACTTTTGAAAAGTGAAAAATTCTTAAATTCTCTTTGATATCTGTCTTTTAAAACCATCACGAATCCCCTCGAGATGATAACCACCAGTTTCTTTCAATTCCGGCATAAGTGAAACATCACCATATTTATATTGTTTGTATTTGCGAAATGATATTATATTTGTATTTTTCAAAAGTGTCATGCGTAAAGAAAATTACGTTGTCCTTTTTGATATAAAAAAGCACCCTCTTGGCTTCATTTTTCAATAATACTCGGCACAATACAATAACGAAAATCCCTGGGTACAATTTTTCGAACTCAACGATAAGTTGGCACAGTCTGCGGACACGCGCATTTACGACGGGCGGGCTCTATATGGACCTAGAAAAGAGATAGAAATATACTAGTGACCTAGAAAAAGATATAGTAACTTACTCGGTAGTACCAAAAAGGAAAAAAAACATGACCTTGTAATGCTTCTTCACCATACATTTGCCACCGATTAGATGTTTTCCATCATATTATCTGTTATATTCACTAATAAAATTTTTGTAGTGTTGAGCAGTAGAATTTTGTACCGTGGGAGCTCAACCTAACATCTTCAATCAACTATTTGTCTATTTATTTCTTTATTCATATTTTTTAAATATCTAAGAAACGGTTGAGATACTTTCTGTATCACCTGTTTAAAATCATGATTACTCTTTTATCGATTTCTTTTGATATTAAACTTCTAGTTTCTTGAAAAATCTTGTGCACTTTAAAAATATATATATTCTCTCTGGCTGTTGTCCTGCTGAATAGACAAGTTTGTTCATAATTAGAATAAGACAATCTTAATGTTTGATTACTAATAAATATTAAGCATATTCATTTTTCTTTTTCCTAATTCGAGGGTCACTATTTTTTTATGAGGAAATTGATATCTCCTATGCAACTTTTATATAAGTTCCATAGGAGACATCAATTTCCTCATAAAAAATAGTTAGCCTGATAGTAGGAAAAAAAACAAAAAAATGAACATGCTTAGCATTTATTATTTTAAAATATTTTATTCTATAATTCTTTTTATATTTATATCTTTGTGTAAATTTAAATTTTTTAACTTTGAAATAACACAATTATACTTATGCCACTGCTGCCATAAAACATATATTTTATGTAAGGCTGGGAAGTTTTCAGATTTTAGTATTCGAATATTCGTTCGAAAAAATATTCGAATATTCGAACTATTCGAATAATTCGAATATTCGAATACTCGAATAATCCGAATTATTCGAATAGGTATCCGAATAATCCGGATCCTTGAATATTCATTATTAATAGGTATAGCACTGAATACTAGTGAATAGTGAATACTCTATTTGAGTATTTGGTTGGATAGACCACAATAATAGTCGTGACGTAATCCACTAAGCAGGCAATTTGATTTGCTTTCCATACCCACAATAGGGTATGTCTCCTGTACATGTGCTTTAAGAGTCAGAATTATTTAGTTAGTATTTTATTTTAGGATTGAGGCGCTATTGTTCACATTTAACTATTGAAGCTTAAATAAAACGAAAACAGAGCTAGTTTGTTATACTTCTGTGTCTATTTTTCCTTTTCGAAAAAAATAAAAGTACTCTAAAATTAGAATGTTTTTAAAAAAAGACGCAGATTGTGAAGGTAAAACAAATACATGAAAAGTCAATAGTTAAATATTTACAGGTTTTCTAAAATTTAAAATTAAATTTTATCCCCTGCTTTAGTACAGTAAGAATAAGGTCGAGGCGAGAAAGAGATGGAATAGTTTGACTGGGAGTAAAACGTGACACTAATGTGGTCTATTTATATATTTGGATTTTAGAATAGGTACCTACCTATACCTACTATCTACCTACTTTGGTTGGATGCATACTGCATACCTATTCGTACATAATTTAATAATATATTTTAATATTCAAATTTACTCAAATATAATCAAATATTCGAATACTCGAATATATTCGAGTATTCGAATATTCGAGTATTTGATTATTTCGAATATTCGAATAATTTCCCATTAGAATAATTCGTATTCGAATACTCGAATATTCGAATACTCGAATTATTCGTATTCGATTCCCAGACCTAATTTTATGTTTGTTGCTTTTGAATAATTTTCGATTTTAGTAAAACTATAACATCAAATTATATCATGTTATTAAATTAAACAAATGTTGTTTTATATGAATGTTGGACATAGTGACGATAAGGAAAAATGGGACTAATTATGGAAATAAAATAGAGCAAAATAGAGAAATTATTTTAAGATGGTTTTTACGAAACGAGGATTGATTGTCAAATAAGTAAAAGATGTAATAATCTCCAAATATTACTATTTCGTTTTTTTTTTCAGATATATGAAAAACCAGATCTGTTTACTCTAATTGCAACTTTTCTTTAATTTAACCTATCTTGTTATAATAAGCGAGATCCCCCATGTTAAAAAAATAAATCCTGTATTTTAGATTGGTTGAAGGAATATTTTTATTTTATCAATATAAAAATATTATGGGAGTTGGTGTGGTATTAAAGTTTAACTTTATTTGAATCAACAGTAAATATAAATAAATTGTAGGTACATAAAGTTTTTTTATATAAAGTGCTTTATAATAAATATGATGTAAAGCGTATAATATTTCAAAGTAGAGAAAATATGAACTTCTAGCTGAGAAGCTATCAAAAAGTTTAATACTCCTGTGGTCAACATCACTTAACTGTTACTGACGAAAACTTTTATTCTCGATAATAAAAGAAATATACAGTATATTTCTTGGTTTGAGTATTTTAGACCTTATTATAAATCGTACCTCAAAACTGCAAATATATTTTTAATTTATACCAAATATTGTAGATATTCTTGTAATAATATTAATCTCTGATCGATATCCGGTGATGTTACAACATTTTGACAAATTATAACATTTATTTCATTGTCTGCGAAAATAAAACTTAGTATTTCATGTACTAAAAATTCTTTTGTGTATTCATAATAGTATGTGTTGTTTAAAATAAATTCGTCTATATATTGACATAAAAGTTGAAATAAATATTTTCAAGCATTTCCAGCTTCGTAAGAAATTGGTGCAAAATATTTTCTGTTTTGAGTTTTTTTCGCTATTAGCAATATTTACGAGAAAATTGAAATTTTAATATGAATCTAAAAAGCCTTCAGTTATTTAAGTTTGTATTTTTCCGATAATACTTTGTTTGGAGGTAAGTAAGTACAATTTCATGTTCTTTCTTAATATTTGTTCGTTTGAATACGAAATTTTTCAGTAATCTTTAAAGAAATTATTGTATATTTCATATAGAAATGAATTGTATTCTTGTTCTAAAGTTTCGAATGCAATTTCTGTTTGAACTGAACCCTCCTAAGTATCCCTTCCACTAAATTTCGGAAGATGTTCTGAGAAATACCTTCCCATTCCCACCCTACATTCGCTAATTCATTCAAATTTTTCTCTTAATTTGACCAATTTACTACTTCCGGTCATTGTTATTCCTCCCCAAACAGTCACTCCTCCACCTCCAAAAGCCACCCATGATTTTATGTGCTGTTCTACATATCAAAATCCAGCTTTGTGCAAGTTTCTTCGAAGTGTCTGATTTAACGTCTCCTTCGCGACTATAAGGGTGTTATTAATTTCACGTGCAGTCGACGACGTTGCAAGTACGCGATGTATTGCTCTTTTTAAGAAGCAATTTTAGCCGTCCATAGTTTTCTGCCTCCTTTCTCTCCTACGATGTTACTTGATGTATCCTCCTGCCAAACGGTGAATTGCTCAGTCGATTAACTTGGTGGAAGTTAAAAAAATTGCTCTTTTGGGATGTGTGTCACCGCGCTCCCTCATCCTTGCTACAATTGCCTTGTTATCAGCAAATAGTTTCTGCATTTTAGTGCCAAGTGACATCTGGTTAACATCAAAAGTGTGATTTTCTTTTGTACGATGAATCTTGAATCCATCATTCCAAATAAAAATTCGTATCTTGGCTATGAGACTTCCGATTCGAAAAATTCAAAAAACGTCCCGAGGTAAAACATCAAACTTCATAATTTTGACACCAGAACTAAGAAAAATAATTATTGGTCAAACAGGGTAATGATGAAATTATAGCAATATTGCACTGTTTTATATATCACCCTGTAAAAACATTATTTGTGGTTTCTTGAGATTCACATCAATGAGATATATTACTGAAAAATCAAAACAAACACAGAAAACAGATTTGATATCGTTCGAAACTTTTTTCGTTTTTAATGTGTTTAGTATATGTCTTAATTAAATTTTGATGTTATTTAATAGTTGAATTTTAGTTACAAAAATATTTTATATGGTCATATTTATTAGTCCTGGCGTTTTAAACTTATACTAGCCAGGTAAATATGAAGGTGGATAAAATTGATTTGAATTCTGCTAGTAAGTATGTGTGTATATAGGTTTGTAAAAGTTAATTACCCTAACACGAATACGAAACACTAGAGTGAGAGAATAATATAGCACCAACCATTAAGTTTCATTATTTGCACACCTGCAACTATTAGGTTTCTAACAAACTACCAACTACTGAACTCATGTTTTAGAACTTAATTCAGTTAACTAATGTAATTAGATTAACTATCTATCTAATGAAAGAGGTGACGTTTTCACCAAGTCCAACATGAAACTGTAAATTATTCTTAAACTTTATTTGTTAATAATAACAAACAAAAATGAACACAATGGTCTTTTTTTAAATAATGTACAGATTTAGTAGGTCTGATACAAGCAAATCTGTTGGCCATGTTATTTTATTAATAAGAAAAGTAACTTTTGATAAACGACAAAAAGTAAATGAAAATAATAAATTTGTACTTCTTACTAACAAAAAAATGTATGTACATTAATGTGCCTAAATCTGCATTTTATTTAAAACGATGCAATTTTTTTCGATTTATGATTTTAACATTGTGGGGCGCATTCCTATGCCGGTTAAATCTTTATTTTGGAAATAACTGGCTAAATAAAATTTCACTGACTACCGACTACTTATTTACTAATTTCAACATCGGAATTATTACAAATAATAGTCAAGTAGCGCCTTAAATTTCATAGCTATGAGCGGAGCAACGTAGCTTGAACCTCGCAAACCAACTATTTATGTCTAGCACATTTACCAACGTTGGTTTGTCGTCAGATTTCTACTTAATATGTTGGGTGTGTTTTTAGATCATTATCTATCGTTGAATAGACGTTGGTAACTGACTAAGTAGGTTTATGTAATTTTTGAGTAACCTTACAACGTTAGTTAGACGTTTCTGACTGACGTAACGTCTAGCAACGTCGGCTGGACGTTTGTGTGAAATTTTTTGAGCACCAGCTTAACATAACCTCAAAATGAATGTCGATAATGCAGGTATTGGTGGATATTTAGTAAAAATTTATACACCAACTGCAATGCACGGTCGATAATAGCGTGATTATTTGAAATGAACATTAGTGTTAGTGCAGATTTCTACACCTGAGCCTACTAAAAATTGGTACAGGTTAAATTATTTAACCTTACCGTCGCTGTTAGTAAAAACAATTGCACTTATCATAACGGTAAATCGGAATTTACGACGTCGCCATATTTTTTGGTTCCACAGAAGGAAAGAATAGGTGGCCATGTTGATTATGTGTTTACAATTATTTTAAATACAGAGAAGTTGCCTCTATTTTTCAAATTAAGCAAGCAAAAACGTTTTTATTTATTCATTAAATTAATTATACAATATTTCAATTGCTTTTTCTTTGGGAAATGAATATATTTTTTTAAAGTAAAAAAATAAAAATAGTATATAGTTTTATAGTTTTTGTGTGCTTTTTAGACATTTTAAGTGACATTTGGATTTTTATATAAAGGACCAATATATATATATATATATATATATATATATATATATATATATATATATATATATATATATATATATATATATATATATATATATATATATATATATATATATATATATATATATATATATATATATATATATATATATATATATATATATATATATATATATGTACATATTTATATATATATATATATATATATATATATATATATATATATATATATATATATATATATATATATATATATATATATATATATATATATATATATATATATATATATATATATATATATATATATATGTATATATATATATATAATGAAATATATGTTATTTGTAACTGTCTCAGAATACAAAGTAATGTTTAAATATGTATATAAAAATACATACATAAATAGTGGGGATGCAGTTATTAGGTGGCTAAATTCAATTAAAAATCTCTGTCTTTTATCAAGCTTTCGGAAAAATTTTATTCCTTTCTCAAGATATCTAAAAGTATAGTACATTATAATATTAAAAAATTATTAATTATTATAATACTTACAAACGTCATTAAAAAGTTGAAAATGAAAACATGGCATACAAATTGTTATAAATAAAATGTGTAAAGATCAGGAAAAAAGTAAAAAAGTATAATATGTCAATTTAGACAATTTCGAATATATATATATATAAAAGTAGTAACAAAACTGTTACCAAGGATGTTAAACAATTTTTCATAGAAATATATCAAGGCAACCATAAACAACTGTATCTCAACTTTATTCTAAAACTAAAACACCTCTTCTTAAAAATCAGTGTTCTAATCTTATTTATAAAATCCCTTGTAAAGATTGTGATAAAGTGTATATGGGACAAACATCTCGAAATCTTCAAGGCCGCATTACTTCTCACAAAAGTGATTGTAGGAGGATCACTAATTCTTGTGCTTTAGCTGAACATTTTCATCTAATGGATCATTCGTTTAATTATATAGATACTACAATTTTGGATATTGAAAATAACTATCATAAAAGAATATTTTTGGAAATGTTATATATAAATAATGAACCTAATTGTTTAAACAAAAGAACTGATCTTAATAATCTTAGTAAAATTTATACCTACATTTTGAAACTTAATAATGATTTAAAAAGACGCTCATAATTTTAATTTATTTATCACAAATTTTACTAGTTGTTTATGGTTGCCTTGATATATTTCTATGAAAAATTGTTTAACATCCTTGGTAACAATTTTGTTACTACTTTTATATATATATTCGAAATTGTCTAAATTGACATATTTTACTTTTTTACTTTTTTCCTGATCTTTACACATTTTATTTATAACAATTTGTATGCCATGTTTTCATTTTCAACTTTTTAATCACGTTTGTAAGTATTATAATAATTAATAATTTTTTAATATTATAATGTACTATACTTTTAGATATCTTGAGAAAGGAATAAAATTTTTCCGAAAGCTTGATAAAAAACAGAGATTTTTAATTGAATTTAGCCACCTAATAACTGCATCCCCACTATTTATGTATATATTTTTATATACATATTTAAACATTGCTTTATATATATATATATATATATATATATATATATATATATATATATATGTAATAAGTGTGTATACATTTACAATTAAGTTTACAGCTATGTTTTTAATGCTCTATGTAATACTGTTTTTTTTTTACTTTTGTCTTTCTAAAATATGATTTTATATTATATTTTTGTAACTCCCATTCTGTAAATGGTTTCCCGTTGAATGGTGTAAATAAATAAATAAATTACTGTTTTTCAGTTTCATTAATTTGATAATAAAGCTGCCTTTTGCCTTTACTGTCAGTGAATTATTCGTGATAATTATGTATATTTTTAGTGTAGGTACCTTTTGTTGTAACTCTCGATACGGTTACGTATCTT
Source organism: Rhamnusium bicolor (assembly GCA_029963845.1). Classification (NCBI taxonomy): domain Eukaryota; kingdom Metazoa; phylum Arthropoda; class Insecta; order Coleoptera; family Cerambycidae; genus Rhamnusium; species Rhamnusium bicolor. Next base: position 700,744 of record JANEYF010002106.1, read on the forward strand.
TTACCATTATGCTCGATTTCATTTGAGGGTGAAGTTGCCTTCTGCCTTTATTGTCAGTTAATTGTCTTTGACAATTACATTTTTCAGTGTAAATACGTTTTGTTGTAACTGTCGATACAGTTACGTATTGTTTTTCGAGTAACGTTGCCTTTTGCCTTTATTCTCGATATTAAGCTTGACACATTAATGCTACTTACTTTCGAAGTACACCGTATATTGTGATATACAAAATCCTAAAGATATTTTTTTTTGCTTTTAACGTACCTGTATTATAGGGAAAATTTATTCATGCTGCAAACTAGCACTCGTTTATATTTTGATTACGCAACTTCTTTCAGATCATACTACGTTGTAGCAAATTGGAGCTCGCAGTGTTAGTTAGCATTTTTGTACCTTTCCTAATAGCATATTTTTATACATTTTCCTAGTGCAAGCTAGCACTTAATTATGTTTAAATTACTTCTTTCTGAGCAGTACTGGCGCTCTCATAGAGCAAGTTAACTCTAATTTGTATTATAGGAAATTATCATAAAGTCATACAAATCCATTTCTAACCATGTGATAAGTATTTTTAGGATTAAAGCATAACTTTACTGTTTATATTTTTATATATTATGTATTTGCGTATATTCGATTTTTCTCTACTTGTATGTTTTATATTATGTGGTAATAAGTGGTACGTAATAAACACCTCGTATATTTAATCTACTTTTCTTCTTTCTGATCATACTACGTGATCTGGCGCCCACTTTTCCGAACCCCACCCTGATCTCCGAGTGCTTATTGCTAACCCATAATTTTAGGGCATATTTAACACGGGTAGATTTGTAGAAATTTAGTATTCGCTAGCTTACAATAACCGTAACATCGACAAATCAATTATACTAAAAATAAATAGAAGATAGGGATTGTAGCAAAACATAATATATAATTCGAGACATTGAATTTAGATACACGCTGTATATAAAAAATATTAATATTTACCTGCTTAATTTTAAAACTATGTTAACTTTTATAGAATCTATTTATTTAAAAAGGTATGAATATAACAGATATGTTTCATGTTACAGTTTTAAATGGAAAAGTGTAGAGTTTAAATGTATAACACAATACACCACTAATGATTTTTGTTAAAAGAGGATGTAATTATTCAAAGCATTTGCCATAATTTCTTTCTTGATGAATTACAACAAACAACCATTAACGATATAATAGAACCAAGTCATTGTAGTACCATTTCGTCACTCAACGGCTTTAATAATAATTTTATTCCCTTTGCAAAAATTTTTTTGCGACAATATAATCCACCGTATTCAAAACTCAGATATAATAAACCACCATCAATAATAGATCATTTATTCCAACCAAATCAATCACCAAGAATGTTTGAAATCGGTATCTTTTATATAATTTCTGTGGCTACTATGAACATCACTAATCTATTAATCATATCGACGACTATAATGCTGTTCGATATCAAACATATCATAAGGGTTTTTTAATTAAGAAATTTTACACGTGTACCTAATCAAATGCAAATTTTGATGAAATCTTAATATACTTCATACTATGTATAATTATTCCTGTGTAAAATGAAACTACTATTAATTAATATTACATAAATGGTGACATATTTCAACAAACGTGGGAACCTCAGAATATAAATATGTTTGGAATTTTATCTTGAACTCTTTTTGTTCATTTTTATTATTTTTATTTTACAAAAACTTTTACTTTAACTTTTAAAGTATATACGAGGGATACTCTTTTTATACATATGCTCAAATACCATTGCTACTCAATACCACTGCCGCTTAATACCACTGACACTTAATGAAAATATCTGATGTGGCCAGCACATAACTTTTTTATACTGGTATATATCCTCCTAAAATCATTCTATTTAATTCTGCACTTACCTCAATTAAATTTTAATAGCAATGTTTCATTAAAATTTTTAAATAATTAATTATTAGCGTCCTTCGCTATTGTCAATAATAATTCATGTCATGTATTTTAATAATTTCTCCTTATTGACATTGACATTTTTGTAACTAAATTAGATATTTCAAATGTCAAACTGCTAAATTTTCCAAACCCCATTTTATGAGATCAAAGGTGTAAAAAATTTTAGTTTACATCAGCTTTATTTAAGTACTTGGAAAATATATTTTATTGGCTTGATACTATAGTAGACATGATTTATAATCTTTCATCAAGAATATATTTTTGCAAAAAAAGTTTGGATCCCGTAGGCCTCCTATCAGCTCGCCAATTTTGCTCATCACTGAATTTTTCATTGTCTTTGGCCTTTAAAACATATGTACCAAGTTTGAAAATTGTATCTCAAAAACTGTAGCTGCTATGGCGTTACTACAGACATGCAGACCGATTTTTTTCCATAAAGTTATGTTTTTTCATTATAATTCGCCGAGATTCATCCAGAAATGCAATAAAAAACTTTTTTAATTTTTTTTTTCTCGAAATTGTACCTTTTTACTTCCTCACCCCTCAGAGTGAGAAATCCTCACCCCTCAAAGTGAGGAAGTTGTATTCGTGAAAAAAATTTTGAAAATTTTTATTGCATTTCTGGACGAATCTCGACAAATTATGACGATACACAAAATTTCAGACAGAAAAAATTTCTGTCTGTGTGTCTGTGTTCGCAATAGCAGCTACAGTTTTTGAAATAACGCTTTCAAATTTGGTACACACATTCTAGAGATCAAGGAAGATATTGAGGTCGTTGATAAGCAAAATCGGTCCCAATGTCTAAAAGAAATATTAGTGACATTCCACCAATATGACTTTTTTGAAACGTCAAAATGTGACTTTTTTTGAAACGTCAAAAATGTGACTTTTTTGAAACGTCAAAATGTGACTTATTTGAAACGTCAAAATGTGTCTTTTTTTGAAACGTCAAAAAATGTGACTTTTTTTGAAATATCAAAAATTACTTTTATTATAAACTCCACCACACGTCATGTTTTACTACGGTGAGGAAGTTCTGATCCCCAAGTAATTGGCAACGGTTTTTTTTTTTAATTCATTATGTCTCTTCTGATGGTACCACATTCACCAAATTGAATATGTTACCTAAAATGTTGTTGAAAATCTTAATTGCCAAATTTGGTAAGTCTTCCATTAGTATTTTTTGATTTATCGCGGCCACACATATATACATACACACACATCCACACACACACACGAACCAACAGACATTATTCGGAAAATAGTCAGAATGGATACAGGAGGGTTCAAAACGTATACAGGGTGTTTCATTGTGAAAGGGAAATGCGTTAACTGTGGATAAAGGTCACCGAGGTGGTTCCAAATAATCCATACTTAATGGGTCTTTCGCCCTTTATAACCGAGATACAGGGTCATTTATCAATTTTACCTATTTCTTTATTGACACATAACTTACGAACCACCCTGTATATTTTATTGACATTTGGCACACATATTCTCCATCACTTGACGAATCCACTAAGGCATTAACAATAAAGGAAATCCAGGTCTGACTTGACGAAAAATTAACAAATTCTTCCATCTTCAAAACGTTACATTTTCTAATTGTCTAGAGGCATACAAATACAAATTATGTAGGTTTTAGAAATACATATCAAGTAATCTTCATTAATTATGACGTAATGAAATTAATAAAATGCGTCTGATTCCATTGTGTACCCCCAAAATTTTTATAAACTACAATTTGAAATTAAAATTGTAGTAGTCAAATTGTCTGTGGAAAAATAAAAAGTACATTTTTGAATTTAGTTTTTATCGCCCTTTTCGAATATGGAAAGAAATTTTAAAAATTCAGATATACAGGGTGTTGTCTTGAGGATGGAAGAATTTGTTAATTTTTCGTCAAACCGGACCTGGATTTCCTTTATTGTTAATGCCTTAGTGTATTTATCAAGTGATGGAGAATACGTGTGCCAAATGTCAATAAAACATACAGAGTGGTTCATAAGTTATGAGTCAATAAAAAAATAGGTAAAATTGATAAATGACCCTGTATCTCGGTTATAAAGAGCGAAAGACCCATTAAGTATAGGTCATTTGGAACCACCTCGGTGACTCTTATACTTCCTTATATTAGGTATAAGAAAGTAAAAATGCTATCAAGATCACATCCAAGACGAGATAAACCGAAAACTATTAAATTAAACTCTCTTGCTAATATTAAAAGAAATAATAATGCAAAAGAATGCTCGACAAACACAAGCTGTGTGCCTAGAGTATGTAACTGATTACAATAGTAATGTACAAACAATGGATAAACATTACTCATAACTTAAGAAATAAATTAGCTGAAAATTCTACAGAAATTGACAGTTGAAATATCAAACTAGATAAATTATCTGAAGACTATAGTAATTTAAATTTGGTGATAAAATAAAGAGTCTCAGAAATTAAATATTTAAAGGAATCTAGATAAACTATATAGGTGCATAACTAAAATAATGACTATAGAAAATTCATAAAAATAGAAATAAAATTAAACTAAAACAGAAACAAAACAACAAAATAGGCAAAACTGTTGAAAATGAACACAATGAACACACTAAGAAGACCACCAATGACGTCAGAATTAACGAAGTCATTGAAAACCCCAAATATTAATACTACCTGATCAAAATGGAGTAGATTGCGGAAAAATATTTATAAAGCCCCTTGGGAATTGGTTTGACACAAATTGTTAGTATAATTAGAAGGCTACGTTTGAGTAAATTGTTGAAAAAAGTTTTGCTAAAAATCTGTTTAAATCTGATTATTTCATAATTCTTATTGAAGATAAGAATTCAATGAATGGCTCACCAATAGAAGAAAGATGTGTTACTGACTTATTCAACAATTTAAGTGCAACAAATATAGTTATCGTCGGTGCCCCATATCGCAGAGGTAGACCATTACTCTATAAAAATATCTATTCTATTCAAAATAACAAAAATGGAGACAATGTTATTCTGGGAAAACAAAGATAATGAAATATATTACAGAAAATGTAGTAAATAAGTATATGGAAAAAAAAACTAATAACATTAATATTGAACTTAAAAATGTGACAACTGAAAATACAGCAGGGGACACCGTAGCATCAATCATCGAACTTGAAGATACACTGGATACACTGCCAAATATTCCAACATACAACATAACAGCAAACGGGTACTATAAGTGTGTTTAGTATTAACATACAGTGTATGTATGTCTGACAAAGTTGATCTAATTTCTTTGATTTTAGATAAAAATGAATTTGATATGTTCTCTGAGCACTGACGTGATGTAAATGTTTTGCAGCTGATCAAAATCCCTAACTATATATTAACGCTTCTGTAGGTCTAAAATTACACATGGAGGTGTCGCGATATTATTTGTTGAAAGTAATCTTAATTTTAAAACTTTAGAACTTGAACATTTGAGCTATGAATCTGATGCTGACTTTTGTGGAGTATAAATCTTGTATATTAGAACTATTATATATACTATTATAACACTATAGGTTTGTTCCAACAGCAGTCTCGGACTAGTTTGAAACCGTCAGAAATATTCGCGCAGTTAAGTATTAATGTAAATATAGCGAGCTTAGCGTATATGAGGCAGCTGAGTGAATATTTCTGATGGTTTCAAACTGATCCGAGGCTGCTGTTGGATCAAACTTTATATCACTCTTGTGCTGGTGATTTCAATTTATTTCTGCATAATTTTGAAAATTTATTAGATAAGTTTGCCTTTAACTATGATAAAATAATAAGTGACGTACAAAACTGCAAAATTTGTGTTTAGAGCATTCCATGTGAATGTGGTAAATATAATATCAGTCATCTAGACCTTTCAATGTACGGCTCGCTGACCACAAGAATTATGCCAGGAACGGAAAATTTTGAAAGGTCAGCAATTTGAGAATACGCATGAAATAATAAGCATGTTTTATTAAATGGGATTTTGCAAAAATTTTGGAAAAGGAACTTTACAGCACAAGAACCAAATTTAACATATCCGCTGTTAATTTATTAAACGATGGTAAATCCGTATCTAACTTTTCTGTAGATTTTTGTAATAGCTGGTTAAAAATCCTCAGAGATAACGTAAGTAGAAACAACATCAATATAATATAATTTTTCGTGTCAATAGAAATATTTAAACCGAAAACTGTCATGTTTTGACATTGATCGCAAAAAATCAAATACTACCAAAGCAAATTTTTTTATTAGTCGAGGAAATAAATCACTGAACCTCCGAAGTTTCCGCAGCAAGACGGATTTTAATGCGGTTTTTTGCATTCGATTCGTGAGAGCATCAGGAAATTTTGTGAACTATTCTGATGAATAGCAAATGAAAAATTACATATTTGCATTGTAAAAATGCATTGTTCAAAGTGCATTTAGAATAATTAATTTGCAACTCGGTAAAAATTAATTGAAATGAGTCCAAATTTGTTACTCGGGGGTTTTCGGGGCAACGGCCTCCGAGGTATCTAGAGCCCAGGGTGGATACAAACTACCTCATCTCCTGGAATTTCATGTGAATTTGTAATACATTTAGTTGAAACTCATTACTCGGGGGGTTTTCGGGGTCACTGAACACGAATATCACGGTGGCAACGACCTCGGAGGTACCTGGAGCCCAGGGTGGACCTCATCTCCTGGAACTTCTTGTGAATTTTTAATATATTTAGTTAAAATTCGTTACTTGGGGGTTTTCGGGGTCGCTGAATACGAATATCACGGCGGCAACGTTCTTCGAGGTACCTGGAGCCCAGGGTGGACCTCATCTCCTGGAATTACCTTGAATATATTTTTGCATATATTATTCAAAATTATTTATTTATATATTATAATGAAGATGTAGATTCAAACAATATTTTTCAAAAATAATTTCTGAAAACTCCAATTGTATTTGTAATGTTTTATTGTTTAAAAAAATACCACAAACTTATACAACGAAAAACATTTATTGTTTAATTACACATTGAAGTTTTCATTGTATAAGTTTGTGGTATTTTTTTAAACAATAAAACATTACAAATACAATTGGAGTTTCCAGAAATTATTTTTGAAAAATATTGTTTGATTCTACATCTTCATTATAATATATAAATAAATAATTTTGAGTAATATATGCAAATTCGTATAAAAATGATGCTATACTCAAGGTAATTCCAGGAGATGAGGTCCACCCTGGGTTCCAGGTACCTCGGAGAACGTTGCCGCCATGATATTTGTGTTCAGCGACCCCGAAAACCCCCGAGTAACAAATTTGGACTCATTTCAATCAATTTTTACCGAGTTGCAAATTAATTATTCTAAATGCACTTTGAACAATGCATTTTTACAATACAAATATGCAATTTTTCATTTGCTATTCATCAGATTAGTTCACAAAATTTCCTGATGCTCTCACGAATCGAATGCAAAAAACCGCATTAAAATCCGCCTTGCTGCGGAAATTTGGAGGTTGAGCAGTTTTTAGTGCTTTATTTCCTCGACTATATTATTTTCTCTCAGATTATGTTCTGAAACGTCATATTTGCTAATCTAAAATATTTTATACAACAATAATTTAATTTTCAGATTAATATTTTCTTAGGTGTGAGGCACTTTTTTGGTATGTTTTTTGGTACATTTTTTCAAAAAATCAACTTCTGACTAATATTTTTGACGCAGTGGTTTATTTAACAAATTTTTTGAATAATTTATAAGGCAGTAGCTTAATTCCCAAAGAATATGGGAGAAAAAAGTTATACATATAATCGACTTTGTCAGCGACTTATTTGTAATATTAATTACTGATAATGGCACTAATCACAGTATAACATTCAGATGTCCACAATTTACCCCAGTTTTTTAACGGCTTTTATATCAGCTTAAAACAGAAAAGCTATGCAATTTTAGGCGAGTATTGTAGTGGATATACCATCCTTCGGAGGGTAAAGCAGATGGTCCTTTGTCTATAAATCAGGCTTCAGAGAACCACGTAGTGTTGCTGACAACATTCCCTCACCATCTAATTTTAGTTTGTTTTATTGTTTTTTACTCATTATTACCTTTTAGTCACAGTCACATCACAGGTTCTGATGCAAATATTGTGAGTATTGAAAGTTAAGTTAGGAAATTCTAACTTCATCAATCAACAGAGAGGGTTATAGAATTTCATAGAATAAAAAATCACTTTACTAGTGTTGGTAGCAACACTATGTAGTTCTCTGAGGCCGGCCTAAGATGTTGGACTAGTGAAAGATTCCTATTCTTCGGCCAAGAAGAAATTCTAAAAAATTTTTAGGTTGAGGGTAGCTCGTCTCCTGGCGTTGGTAATTAGCCTTGGTAAATGAAATGGGCCGATGTCAAATAAATGATTAAAAGAAAACATAATAATTAAATTTTCATGAAACATAATTTTGATTTAAAATTGTTTTACCACATAATAAAGTTGAAGGAAGTTCTGCTGTTTATTCATTTTTCAAGGTCTACGAGCTAAAATTCAATAAATTATGTTGGTGTGTCCGATATGACTCCGGAACGCTATTAGGAAAAACAGACAACTAATTATTATAAATTTTACTATTATACACACAATCATATAAATAGAACAAAAACACAATCATATAAATAGAACAAAAAGAAGAAATAATTTATTCAGTTCTATTTAAAGGATTAAGGAACCAGATTAATAAAGGGGTCGAAAGTTCAATAAACTCACCTTAGATTATGACGTCATTAGGAGGAATCCATTCTTCATTGATTATCTTATAATGTACGTAGTATGCACAATAGAAGGGATAACATTTATTTAATGAATACAGGGTCGGACTGATACTATGAGGGTCCGTCGAGAAAATTCAAATTGGGGTCTCATATTTTAGACATCTCAGTGAACGGATATTAGAAAGACAGACACACAAAAGGCGTTTAGTGATCAAATTAAGGTAGGTACAAAGTGGACCAAATTAATTCGTCGAGATCTCACCCATCGCAATTAATCCGAATTGATATGCCTTCTGTGTGTTGCTGGTAATTGTTATGACCGCATTTTTTCAAACACGTCTCACTTTGGAAATCTGAATTTTACATCTGTAAAGTCCATGGATGAACCCTATCAGTGAAATTCGTGCACCAAGGAGGGCACGTATTAAGGGACCAAAGAAAATTGCGCCAAATCAAAAAAAAAATTTCAAATAAAATTTGTTCAGAATGAGGAAATGTGCCGAAAAGAATTCTTGAAAATGTCTCGTAAGATAAACCGTTACTGAGGAAAAAGGCTCAAAATTAATTTCATTGAATTAAAAAAAAATAAGGTCGGCGTCGGCAGTGTTTCTTCATCATGTCCAGTTTAAAAGGAATGGAAAATAAAACTACTATATTTATTTTATTTCATACTGAGTGAGCACTTAGCCGTGACCGCTTTTACTTTCTCATATATGGGGTTATCATAAAGTAAGGGGTCTATTTTAAATTCTTATATAGTTCTAAGAAATTATGTTAGTAGCAGAAAGTAAACAGAATCTAGTTGCCTCAATAATTGGATTTTAGTGTATCTATGGAAAACAAAACAACTGTCGTGACAACTATTGATACAAGTGTCAAACGAAATAATCGTAATTTAGAGAATTGTTCTCAAAATAAAACTCGCGTAACGTAAATTGTAACAGTTTCAATATGGATCTGCAAACAAGAATTGGTTTAGTGCAATGTTATTATGAAGGCGGTAAAAATTACACTACTGGATTACGAAGATTTCGTACGAAAATGAGTTTGAGAGCAGGGCCGTGCAAAATGAAGGCGTATCTTAACTTAATTAGCAAATTTGAAAGAACAGGGTCTGTAAAAGACCTTCCGAGGTTAGGAAGACCTAGAATTAGTGATGTCCAAGTTGCATAAGTTCTTCAGGAAAATCAAAACGTAGCCAATACTAATCCGCTAGCAAACAGTAGTGTGAATGCGATATCAAAACGATTACAAATGCCATACACCACGGTTTGGAAAATTTTACGGAAAATCCTAAAAATGTATCCCTATAAACTGCAACTGCTGTTTGAATTAAAGGACGCAGATTTTGCTCTCAGGTACGATTTTTCATTACACGTATTGGCTCAGATGGAAATTGAACCCGAATGGTTATCCCGTATTTTATGGACAGAGATGAGGCCCATTTCTTTTTTAATGGTGGCATTATCAATAGCAACTAGACTGCCCATCAACATCTCTTCCGTCTACACCGGATATGTGCACGCCACACTCAGTCATAAGTAATCACGGTTATCCCCCCCTTTAGCAATAGTCTGTCAATTTAATCAGAATACTCGCGGCCTAAAAACCAAACTTAATACTCTCTATGACGCTCTTCTTGCAAGTACTTATGATATACTCGCTTTCACTGAAACCTGGCTGGACTCACATATCCAGGATCAGGAAATAGCCTATGATAATTTTGTTTTATTCAGATCAGACCGTGATAAGGTAGCGACGTGTCGTAGCGACGGTGGCGGTGTAATGTTGGCTGTCAGCTCAGCACTTACGGTAGTTAATTTAAATCTAAAACACAGTACTTTCCACGATTTAACATATGTAGATATAGTAGGCGTAAAAATAATAGTAAATCATTATCATTTCTATGTTTTCACATTGTATATTCCCCCAAAAATGTCATCTGACTATTACAATTCTGTTGTTGATGCTTTCTGCAGTCTTAATTTTATACATAACTCACATATTTTAATTTTAGGCGATTTCAACTTACCAACTTACGCTTCTCAACACCTTACTGCTTCGCCCGCTTCTCAGATTATTTTAAACTTTCAAAACTTCTTGAACTTAAAACAATTTAATACCATAAAAAATATAAACAATAGACTACTGGACCTCGTCCTGTCGAACAGGGATTGTACTGTAGTAAAACCCCCTGATATTCTTCTTGGAGAGGACTTGAATCACCCTGCACTAAGCATTTTTTTATAGGATTAGCAATAGTTGCGAAAATCATGAAAAGAAATTTCTATCCTATACGTACAATTCTAGGAAAGCTAACTTTCAGATGCTCTATGAGATGCTATCCGAGGCTGATTGGAACATATTAAATAATATTTCTGATGTTCACTCGGCATGTGAGCAATTTTATGGTATAATAGAACCCATATTAGCCACCTGTGTTCCCAAAAAAACGTATTCCCAAACGTAGTTATCCTCCTTGGTACAATAGCGAGATCATAATGAATATAAAAGAAAAGCACAAAGCATGGAGGCAATACAAATCTGTTCCCAGTGAAGAAAATCGTCAAAACTTTTGCATATTGCGACGTAGAATAAAATCTGATATAGAGATAGCTCACACAAACTACAGTATAGGCTTGCAATTAAATGTTGCACGGAATCCCTCTGACTTCTGGCGCTATGTCAACTTCAAAAGAAAGGGTTCTAATCTGCCTAAAAATATTAAATATAATGATGAAATCTCCAGATCAGTGTAATCCTGCTGACAATCATAATTCATTACATAACACTTGTCTAAATATTCGTCAGATCACTGAAGAGGAAGTATTATTGTCACTTAAAAAATTAAAGCCAAAACTAACTAGTGGCCCAGACAACATTCCATCATTTGTCGTACGTGATTGTGCTTCAGTATTCGCCAAACCTCTTTCAATACTTTTCAATCTATCTCTCCGAACATCAACATTCCCTCAATACTGGAAGCAGTCCAAAATCATACCTGTCTTTAAAAAAGGAGATCGAACTCTTATAACTAATTATCGCCCTATTGTTATTTTAAACAACTTTGCTAAAGTTCTTGAAATGTTATTATATGATAATATATTTCCACATGTAAAACACCAACTCTCAGATTCACAACATGGCTTTTATAAAGGTCGATCTACAACAACTAATCTTTTCTGTTTGACGGAATATTTATATGATGCAATTGATGATGGTAGTCAAGTCGACATAATCTATACAGACTTCTCTAAAGCCTTCGATAAGCTAGATCCTAATTTACTCCTGCAAAAATTACACATTTTTGGATTTTCAAATCAGCTTGTTGAGTACTTCTCATCCTACCTCGAGAACAGATCACAATATGTACAATACTGTGGACACAAATCCGTCGAGGTACTACCAACGTCAGGTGTCCCGCAGGGGTCGAATTTAGGACCACTTTTATTTAATATTTTCATTAATGACATTGTATCTGATATTACCGTAAATTGTCTACTGTATGCTGATGACCTAAAACTGTTCTGTAGAGTTTCGAGCTCTGAGGAGTGCGAGATGTTGCAGGAAAACTTGAACGTAATTTATAATTGGTCTATAGGAAACAAATTACCCCTTAATCCTTCAAAATGTAACGTTTTATCTATAACAACAAAAACAAATATTATATCATACCAATATACGCTAGAACACAATATACTTTCTAGACCGGAGACTTTCACTGACTTAGGAGTAATATTTGATAAAAAACTAACATTTACGAATCATATTAATCATGTAATTAATAGATCGTACAAATCTTTGGGTTTTCTCATCAGAAACACTCTTCATTTCAACAATGCTACTAGCCTCAAGCTACTCTATAATTCTATCGTTAGATCAACCTTAGAGTATGCCTCAATAGTATGGTCGCCGCACTATAAAGTACATATAGACAACTTAGAGAACATACAGCGAAGATTTCTGAAATACTCCACTTATAAAATTGAATGGTCATATCCGCCTATTGGTTATCCCCAGTCGGAACTTCTGTCAAGGTTCTCACTGAGATCGTTAGAAGATCGACGCAAAGTCTCTTACTTGGTTTTTCTTTACAAATTGATACACAATGTGATAAACAGCTCCCATATTCTTAACATGCTCCCGTTTCATGCCCACCGAGTATCTTCGCGTCAAATACAATTATTTATTTTAGCAAATCCAAGAACAAACTCAAAAAAATTCTCTCCATTACAAGTCATGTGTAACATATACAATAACATACATGATCGCGTCGACATATTCAACTGCAACGTTGCCTCAATAAAATCATGCATGTACAACCCCTGATTCGGAACTTCTTCCGGAAGAATTTCAAGACATACAATGTTTTGTATTATTTATTCGTATGTGTAATTAACTATTTATACTATACTTATACTTACTACTTTTGTAGATTCTTTTTTTTTGTTGTTTTGTTTTCTTTTATCCATATTATCTTTGTATTCCCTTTTGTCTTCTGTATGATGTTTAAGTACCTTAGCTAAGTCCCTATTGTATTTCTTTTTTTTTTTTGTTGTAACCTAGTATTCCTATTCTGTAATTGGGTCTGAGGACCTGTTGGATAGTGTACCAAATAAAATAAAAAAAAAAATAAAATAAAATTAATACTCAAAACTGTTGAATATGGTCAACAGAAAATCCACATTAAATCGTTCAGCAAGGCCTTTATGACAAAAAAGTCACCGTTTGGTGCGGTTTCACAGCTAATTTCATCATTGGTCCATACTTTTTTCGAGGAAATACAGAATGGGAGGCCGTATCTGTAACTGTTACTGGTGAACGATACCTGCAAATATTAAGGGATTATGCAATTCCACAGTTGCAAAACGAGCACGAAGGAATTGAAAACATGATTTTTATGCAGGATGCACTTCCGTATATTTACCGACCAGTTAAAGAATTGTTAACTGCGGTTTTTCAAGATCGTGTTATAAGCAGACATTTTGCAAATTCATGGCCACCAAGATCGCCTGATATTAACCCAGCGGATTACTGGCTGTGGGGTTATTTAAAAAATTTGGTGTTTAGAACACGGCCAACAACGCTGGAGGAATTAAAGTATTAGAGAGCAAATTCGTGCAATTCAACCAGAAATGTTGAATAGTGCTGTATACAATTTGGACGAACGGTTGGTAATTTTACAACAACAAAATGGAGGTCATATCGAGCATTTGCGGTAACTAGTGTTTGACATCAGAAATCCCATTATGTAAGCAACTAGATTCCATTTACTTTTTGTTATTAATTTGATTTGTTAAGAATATATAATAAGTTGAAATATATCCCTTACTTTATAATCACCCGTTATATCAGTCCTGATGGAGAATGTTATGGCGTCATGAGAAAAATCAGATTCCAGATTATGATGAAAATGAACATTTTGGGGCCCAAAAATAGAAAATTTATCGGAATTGGCGTTTAGGGCGAAAGGTTTTCAAAATATTTTCCTATGCAGTCCTATGCGAATTTCAGTGGGACTTTTGAAAATATTCTACTTTTTATTTGTTTTTACGATATAACCTATACTTGCAATTTTTACATAGAAGGCGTAGTTAATTTTTGTACAATTACAATCACCATTTTTTTCTAGTTGGAAAAATATGTAATTACTTATATTATTTTAAAGAATGAAAGAGTTACACAAAAAATGTTTTTTAATAAAAACCAACTACGGCTACGTTCGAATTAAAATTATCTTTTAAGACGTTTACTCGTAAATAATATATTATGCTGACTTTTACACGAGCTCATTTAGCTGTGTGTTCATTATTATTTGGCAAACAACGAATTAATTTAAAGAAATGCAAATTTAGGTTATATTTTGAAAACAAAAAAAAGTCGAAAATTTCCAACTGAAATCCTCTTAAAAAAGTGCATAGGGCACAAGAAAATATTTTGAAAAACATTCGTCCTAAACAAGATTCTAGTACATGTAAGAATAAAAATTGTTGAAGCGTGAAAATTTCAAATAACAAGGTGAAATTGGGAAAATATGTTTAGAAAACCACTAAACGTACTCTAAAAGTCCCATAAATCCCCCTAGGGCAAATACCGCCATCTTGAATTTCAATACAATTTCGATCTTTTTTTAGTTTTTTACCACACTATAATTTCGTTTATTACACTATAATAATAATATAATAACACCACATGAAATTACAACCCCTTTATCCCTGAAGGTCAGAAATGACTTTGTGTGGGAGAGGGCTACACATTTAGAGACAATGGACACACACCCAATATCCGAGTATACTACGATTAATCTCTCTCACAGAAAAAATCCCAGTTCCTCGACCGGGAATCGAACCCGGGACCCCGAGGTTTCGAGGCAAGTACGTTACCTCTAGACCACGGAGCCATATACAATTATACTTTTACAATACAATTATACGTAACGAGCTTCACTTCAGCATATTAGTGAATTTCGTTGTCAATTTCCTCGTCTATGTTACTACAACCATGACCAGTGCAGAAACCACACATAATAGAAAAACACAGACCGCAAAGCGTGTTGTCGGAACGATCATTTTTTTGATTTTTTACATAACTTTTGTTATTCTACTATAACATTTCCCGTTCTTAATTTTAATTTTTTTTTACTTTTATTTTTATTTTCTTATACCTAATATAAAGAAATATAGTAATCGTGAATTTTATCGACCTCGAGATTTTGATTGATATATACGTTTTGAACCCCCCTGAATCCATTTTGACTAATTTCCGAATGATGTCTGTCGGTGCGTGGGTGTGGATATGTGTGTGCGCGCGCGTGCATGCGTGGGTGCGTGCGTGTGTGTGTGGGTGTGCGCGTGCGATAACTCAAAAAAATACTAATAGGAGAATTCCCAAATTTGGCAATTAAGATTTTCAACAACATTTTAGGTGACACTTTATTAAATTTGGTGAATGTGATACTACCTGAAGAGACATAAAAGAATGAAGGAAGAAAAAAGGTACAATTTCGGGAAAAAATTAAAAAAAATTGTATTGCAATTTTGGACAAATCTGGACGAATTATAATGAAAAACAACTTTATGAAAAAAAATCTGTCCGCATGTAGTATCGCGATAGCAGCCATAGTTTTTGAGATAAAGCTTTCAAATTTGGTACACGTCATGTTCTAAAGGCTAAAAGACAATGATAAATTCGGTGATGAGCAAAATTAGCGAGCTGAAAGGAGATCCACAGACCCCTTACTTTTTTGTATTTGACTACAAAAAAATATATTCTTGATGAAAGATTATAAATCATGTCTACTATATCAAGCGAAAATAAAATATTTTCCAAATACAATAAAGCTGATGTAAACAGAAATTTTGTACACATTTGATCTCATAAAATGTGGTTAGGATAAATTTGGCAGTTTGACATTTGAAATGTCTAATTTAGTTACAAAAATGTCAATGTCAATAAGAAGAAACTTTTAAAATATATGACATGAATTATTATTGACAGTATCTAATGATGCTGATATTTAATTTTTTAAAAAATGTTAATAAAACATTTCAAGGTCGCTATTAAAATTTAATTAAGAACAGTGAAGAATTAAATAGAATTAATTTTTTAGATCAGGATGATAGATACTGGTATAAGAGAGTTATGTACTGGCCACATCAGATATTTTATTTTGTATTTTTGCATAATTAAGAGTCATAAGTATTGGATAAGCATGTCTACCTTGGAAAATCCCATTAAGAGCAAGAAAACAAGAATTGCAGGTCACCATCATGGTCTTTAATGCATAAAAGGCCAAAGACAGAAAAAGCTCGAAGTAGCATGAAAATTCAAG
Source organism: Rhamnusium bicolor (assembly GCA_029963845.1). Taxonomy (NCBI): domain Eukaryota; kingdom Metazoa; phylum Arthropoda; class Insecta; order Coleoptera; family Cerambycidae; genus Rhamnusium; species Rhamnusium bicolor. The sequence continues at coordinate 717,289 of JANEYF010002106.1, forward strand.
ATAGCGCGGTTTGCTTAAAAGAATCTTTAGGAACTTTCAAGAATTTGTTTCTAGTGAATTACTGAGTATATCCTCCTAATTTCAACTTTTTATTTGAAATTTCTAGATGAAAACCTACCTGACCTGTACTATAAGATTTAATAATAAAGAAAACCAAATACTGGGAAAACAAGAGGCGAACTAAAATCGAATTATTACATTATTAGGTAAATATGTGCTATCGGTTTTATTATATTCATTATACCCCAACACCCATCGAATTTAGTTCACCATGTACAAATCATTGCCACATTCGATCTCTTCACCACTATCACTCCCACTTAGTTCCTATTCTTTTCCGGTAGACACATTAATATGGTTGTCATTCTCATGCTTGATTAATTCTTTTTCATCCTTTCTGTAGTACAGTTCATTTACGGGAACTATAGGGGTGGGAGTTGTTATTAAAAAAAATATATATTAAGTTTTGTTTGATTAGAACAGTGACCAGCTTCGCATATTACTTTCTGTCTTCTAATATCTCACTTTACTTCTTACAATTCTTCTTTCTTTCTGACATCCATCCCACACAATTTCACAGGAAACTGAAAGAGAAACGAGACGTATGCTAAATGTGCTTAATTAGAACAACAGGACAGGCTTAGATTTATCCGATTTCAATAGGAACAAGTTAGATCAATGGAAGCCAACACAAGATGCCATAGTTAATCTAACAAAAACCATTTACGACGCTATGAACTCTAGTGAGCCATTACTGCGTATCTCTGTTGACCTGGCTAAGGCATTTGATACTGTAAGTCATTCAGAATTATTGGATGTGCTGAAGAATATAGGCTTTCGTGGTGCAGCTCACAAGCTCTTCAAAAGTTATCTTACAGACAGAAGACAGTTGGTTTGCGTTGATTATTGCACAAGTGAACCAGAAGATATATCATACGGGGTCCCACAAGGTACTGTTTTGTGCCCAATACTATTCAGCATTTATGTTAATGACCTTATTAAAATCCCAATTTCTGGTAGTATTATCAGCGTTGCAGATGACACTGCAATATTTTTCAAAGTTAAAACATGGAATTTATTAAAACATAATGTAGAGAGGGATTTTAAATGCGTTATTAATATTTTAATAATAAGCTGCTAACCATCAACATACAAAAAACGCATTACTTACTCTTTTCCAGCTGTTCTCGAAATCTTCCAAATTTTGACACATTAATTGTGCAACCACATATTTAATTATTTTGTTTTATAAATATCCAATTATTTTTTTAAAATAATGTGTTTATTAAACTTACGTTTGTAAGATTTCAATTTATTATTTAAATTCCGTGTTTTATATTTTACTTTATCCTGATAGTTAGGTTTAAACATTTTTTCAATAATATTCATGTCGATTAATTTTATGGATTATGTTGGCACTAAATAATTATTAGAAATGGTTTCTACCAAGCATAAAGACAAACACTACACTGTTTACACTGGGACACCAAATAACGAAACAAAAAAATTTCAACTTCTAATATAAATAATATGATGATTTCATTATAAAATCGAAACAGAAGAAAGTCGGCCAATTAAAACTAACGTGCAGAAGTGATATGACGATATGTAAGATATAAAAACAAAAACATATATCTCGACTCGAATACACTTGCTTATAACTGTAAGACACGGACATAAGAAAGACGGCGCGTATTGTACACTTTGTAAAATACGCTTGGCATATGGGGCGCTTAATAATCGCAAAGATAGCGAGTTGTAGAAATTGACAATTGTACACAAGATTGATGTCATTCTTTACAGTATTTCCAGCATTGCCATTGATGTCATTCTTTACAGTATTTCCAGCATTGCCGGTTTTCATATTTCTCCTAGGATAGAAGGTACAGCGTTGTCAATTATTATACTTCTAAAAGAAACGATAAACTTGAATTTAAAAAAAATATATTATCATAATAATTGTATACATTTTCATTATTTCAACATTTGTTTGAAAATGTTGCAGCCGTCCACCTAATTGCGGAGCCGCCACTAGTATTACATACTCATATTGCCAGGATATTTTTTTGTAAATACTACATTTTACATATTATGGATCCTATGCATCAAATTTCAAAAATAGACACCTTTACCTACATTTTCATATAATTGTGGCTAATTATATAACGTCGCGATCAGGATATACAGCCCAATGTATATTGCAAAAATCGTAAATATTACTTTTCTCAAAATTCTGACGTGTTGGAATATTTTGTAGGTTAGATTTGCATTCAACCTCTAAAAAATCTATAATAAATGATTATTAAGTTCCTCTTGCATTCATAACTGTTTTATTAACAAATAAAAAAAACATATCAAAATAAACAAACAACATGAAAACACTAAGCATTAAAACTAATTAATAAAAAAAAATCTAAATATTAGGTGCATTTGTTCAGTGTTTGATTTTTAAAATTTGTTGTAAACATTTTAACCTATCACAGTCACGAATTAATCATGTTTCTAATAATTGTTTGAAATGCCCGGACTAACAACAAAATAATAGAGAGGTTATTGGAAGAAAGGATATCATGATTTTTCAAATGTATATTTGAATCACCCTACGGCCTAGCACTCTGTTCTTGAGCTGTACCTCAAGACAATTTTTTTCTTTTGTGATATAACGTTTCTAGTTATTTACATTTCAAGAGCTCTTTGTGAAAACCTTGTAATTTAACTTAATGGACACAACAAAACAAAATCATAATTACCTTTTAGTTCAAGGCTGAGAATAATTTAAGCAAAAACTTTGGTATAATACATTTCAAGCAACCTTTGTTTTACCAAGTCAGACGTGCAATAATAGGTCTAGGTGTAGTCTGCTTTCCTAAATTGAAATATCTACTTAATATTACATCTTCTTGCTTGTATTATTTTATCAGTTCTGACATTTAATCTAAATTTAAAAGCCTTATCAATTATAAAGTTTATACGGTTTCAAATAATATTTGATGGATGTATTTGCAATAACTATTTATCATTTTTCTTTTTTTAATCTGTTATAATGTGCGCACAATGATCCATTTGATTCAGTTAAAGGAACTGATGACAATGAGTAATTTAACTGCCCATATTTCAATAAGAATCGTCAAATTATAATCAGTATATAATAGTAACATCTGACCCAAAATGGGCGTTTCCCACAATTTATTTTATCGCTTAACCAATTTATTTAAAAATCTAAAATAACTTATTTTAACTCCATGAAAAGATAAAAAAATTAAGAAAGTCTTGAATTTTAATCCTCTGACGTCAATTGGCTAGTTTCGCTCTAAAACACAAACAGTCAATGACACGAATATGGTACTGTACTGTTGCCAGTTTTACTTATTAACGTATCCACAGTTACAGCGTATTTATTTGAATAATAATTGTTTAGGTGTGATTAGGTGTAAAATATGAAGCATTTTTGAATTACATCTGTAAAAAACCTATAATAAATCAAAAATGTTATTACTGCTGTTGTCGCGAGAATCAAATTTAATTCCCAATACTTTAAGTTAAGAAATACGTCTACTTACGTTTTCTTATACTTTATGCAAATTAATTTAATCTGGAAAATATTTTATACAATACAAAAATAAATACTAATAAAGGTATAATAAAAATTAAAATACCAAAGTATTCTAACGGGGAAGGTAAAATCAATTTACAAATAGTAATAAAATAACACCCAATATAATGTACAAAGTAATAATCCTCTCACTTTATTTAATTTTAGATTAAAGAATGTTGCCACACACACACACACACACACTTCTTGATGATATATAACAAAGAGAAGTGATTAAGCTTTACTTGTGATTGCCCACTAGTAAAAGATTTTTACCAAATAATTCGAAATTCGTCTTAAGGCCGCAGCATATGCCATTCGTATACAGATTTCTAGTTTTTGCCTTCTTCGGTGCAAAGTATGCATACGCCACAACAACAAGGAATATTTCATAATCATAACCATAACTCTCTAAGATTCACACTGGTAGATGAAGTTACCATTGACTCGTTGGTACTCTACTTTCACGTAGAGACTTATGATTATTTTAGGTATTATTTTAGTACTTATTACTATTTGTAAACAAAACTAAATCACAAATACTTCTTCAACCACCAAAACTCGGTGACAGAAATATGGGTATGACAACGCCGGGTGGAAATAGAATACTGAGTATTATTTCATTGGTTGTTTACTGGAGGTAATTACAAATTAAGTATAAAACGGTAACCAGAGAAGTCGTCTCCTTGAGGCTGCGGAAAGTGGATTTGATAGCAGTACTGTTTAGGTTGAGGAAGCAGTCTTTACAGTCGCAAATTATCCTGGTACAAGTACGAGAATTATTTCAAATGAATTAAGAGATCTCAGCGTCTTCAGTGCTAATAACTCTACAGAATTAATCTCTAATATCAGGGGGAGAGTATTTGTAAATTTGTGCCTCTTTGATACACAATCTGGAAATCACACTCCATCTAGCCAACCTTCCTGTCGGGTATTTTTAACTACTTAACCAGAGTACTGCGAAGTGGTGTGTCACAACAGTAAAATGCATGGCTTCTATATAAGAGTGAAATTTCTCTATAGATCAAACTACAGCGAGACATTTCTTCTCAGTTGTGCTAAATTTCCTATCACTGCTAGTCAAAGGACGGGAAATAAAACTAATTACCTATTTACTATCAGGATATACTGGTGTGAGCACCGCTCCAAGTCCGTGATTGCTGGTGTCCATTTGGATAGTAGATGGACATTCAAAGTCTGGGCAACTCATAACTATGGGGATGATATTAAGTGTCCCTTGATTGTGTCGAAAGCTGAGTTGCTTACACTCGCGCACAAAAATCTAATATTTTTACGTAGAAGGTTTGTGAATACTCTATTAATTAACCGTTGCCAAGTGGCTAATGAATTGTTACGTTCAAATGGCATACGGCAAAACTGGAAGAGCCTCGGCCGTGGACCATGAAAACCGTTATTGATATGCCATCTGATGCCATGGAGACTTGCCAATAAGGCTCTTAATATCCAAGTTTCAAAGGTATTTGGCATCCCTTAACTTGTCCGGGGTATGAGTAATTGTAATGGATATGCATCACGTTTCGTTACTTTATTTACCTTTCTGTAATCAATATGGAAGCGGTAAGTTCTCTTTTTCTTCCTGATCATGACTGTTGGTGACAACCAGGTGGAAGAAAAGATGGTTTCACCCTGTGCCAACATTTGATTTAATTCCACATTCACATACTTTTGAAGCTCAAGTGATATTAGATAATGGCGCTGTTTGATAGACTTCGATTTTGTAACTATCTTGTGTTCCACCAAGGTGGTACAACCCAACTCTGTTGGAGCCAAAGCAACGGATGCTTGAATAAGGTGCAAGTTGTTGCGCAAGACAAACGGCTCCAATTTTCAATGAAATAAATCCTAACAATCATGTAAGTCACACACGTTTTAAAATTAGTTGTAAAATTTACAGAAACACATTCACATATTTGTGGAAAACAAAAAAAAAACAACCCAGCCCATGGTCTTGAGGAAAAGGAGTTGAGATTGATGTGTAATTTTGTTCGATCTCACAAGGTCACTTTACAGGTATCTGCTATAACTGGCATTTCTCATGGGGTTGTTCTCAAGGTTTGTGTGGAAATAAGTGAACAATCACAAAATTTGCTTTTTGATATCGATTTTTCTGACGAAACCTCATTTATGTCAAACAGGACAGTGAATTGCTGTACCCATATTTACACATATGTTACCCATATATACACAAACTCCCCAGAAATGAAGTGTTTGGGTTGGAATCTTGTAGAATCATATATATGTCAAGTAATATAACCTGAAGGATGCATCTTGGTATGTGGAAACTGAAATTAACCAATTGATAACCGAAATTATTGAAAATGATTCAGAAGGCGACCTATTTTTTCATTAAGATGAAGCTCCCCCACATATTGCAGCTTGTGTAAGAAAGTTAAATAAATGTTTTTCCGGCCATTGAATTGGTCAAAGTGGTGCATTTAAGTAGCCTTTAAAATCATCCGATCTTCCTCCTTTAGATTTTTTTTACGGATACATTTAAAAATTGTTTACCACCCCCTGCAAACTCTTTAGAAGATTAGGGTCAAAGAATAGTAAAAAAAAGTGTCGTAAGAACTCCTTAAAACCTACAAAATATTCGCGAAGCCTTTCAACAAAGATTGTATTATTGTATGTAGATTGGTGGTGAGTACTTTGAATATTTAATTATATTGGTGAACATAAATTTTTTAGATCATAATATTCCCAAATACAATATCTCGGAAAGTATTCACTCAAATTTAAAAACTTTGCAAAGTTGTAAAGAGAATTAGAAGATGTTTGATTTTACATCAGTTTTACAATATTTTTAGTGATAGAGAACACCATTCAAATTTGAACTATGCATTTATATTTATTTACTTGTTAACATTTTTTACAATAATTATTTTAACACGCAATCACCGATGAGCTTTTTACTTTGGTTCCAATTATATTGTCTTTGATTATAATATTAAAAGTATAAGGTCTCTTTATAAAAGCATTTCATTGAGTAATTCGTTCAAAAATAAATGAATTTGACACTAATTTTAGCATGGAATTCAGGGAACTAATTTAAATATAATTTAATTTCATATAGCACTTTTGCTCTGAAATATCTATATCTGTCCACAATCTTTTATTAAATATACAAGGTGCTAAATTACTTATTCCGCTTATAACTTCAAAACTGTTTAATAATTTCTTATACAAATTTGGTACGGTGATTTAGATTATTTATGGAATTTTATCTGAATAGTCATTTATTGGGTAATTCATACAGGGTGATCGCGGAAAATTCACCCTGACAAATGTAGTTAATTTTTACAGAAATAAAAGGGATTTATGCCTATAACCCAAAAACAGCTACGGATACCAGTGTTTCGAAATTATTATTCCTCATCGGCGTAGCGTAGTTTTATTTGAGTATGGAATCGCCCGAATTCTATCTTTGTTTTACTTTTATTTGTGCGTCAACACAAAAAAAATCAAAAATGTAGATTATAGTTTTTTCGCAGGGAATTCAAATGTAGGAACAGAAATACAACTGAACATTAACTAAAGTAAATATGGTCAAATGATCAAAATTTTGTTTTTAACACAGCAGACCAGCAGGCAAGATAACACTTTTTGCAGTGTAGATGTTCAAGCTTGATTGCAAGGCAGATAGAATATTAAACATATTTAGTTGCACGCGAAGCTAATAATTTAATATTTGTGTTCATGCATATAATAAGCAGGGAGAGAAAACTGGATCAGAGTCCAGGACCGGTAGCTACTTCTGCCTCATTGTTGACAAAGGACATACGTAGACAAATAAAAGCAAAATTATAAAATGAATAATGAAATACGTACTGCTTGATACAATGTATCGTTCAGAATGACTGAAGTCTGCCATCGCATTAGCATACATGGTCACAATTAAAATTGTTCTGCATTCGTGGCTGTTAAATTTAAGCGATTTGGTCTATACATATGTTTGAACGAGGAAACTGATTGCTTCACACCTACCGAGGTTAATGGTGCAAATTCTAAATAGTTCGCATGGGCAAACAGTAGTGCTGGGTATAATCGAGATACGATAATCGAATTAGTCGATTATTTAAATATCTCGAGATAATCGATTATGACTTCTAAAAATTAGTAGTCAAAAATTATATTGCATATATAACTCTTTATTATATTTTAACACGCTATTACCTGTGTAACACAGTAGTGCCTTCAATATTTTGAAATGCCCAAGCGTAAGAATGCCACTCTGAACAGAGGACATAAAAATATTTGAACCAATGTTTCTTCAGCTTAGTAGTTCTAAACTGTGAGGGGTAGCTTGAATAGAATAGTAGCATCAGGAAATGCTCATAACTCAATATCCAACAACTGTCCCCAATTTATATGCACGCACACATTTTTTCAAATAATTTACAAAGCATGGGCAACACGTTTTTCAGCCGTAAATCATTCATGTCTGTTTGGTATTCGTTTTTGGCAATAATATGATGTTTACCAACTGCCAATATTTAAGGAAATATATATTTTATCAAAACATGAGTTAAAATGTGTTCCTACAGCAGTTACGGCACAATTTAAAGATCTCATAAAAAATCGTATTAACGTTAAGGTTATCAGACCTAGCAACTAAAGTTCTGTTAGTAAACAAAGAGATAAACAAATATTAATATGTGTCGTCATTACAAATTTATTTAAAATTAAATTTGTCAACTTGAGTTTGAATATTATAATTATAAAAGTTTAATTATTCAAATAAGGTTCATTAGTAATCATTAGAAATATTTGGGTATTAAGCAAAGACCTTCCAGTCTTTTAATATTTAAATTATAAGGAACTTATTAAATAACGAAAAGCATTTATTACATAATCAGGACGGTATATATCCTCTTATGTCATTATAACAGAGCTGTGAAAACTCTGTATTTATGATAACATAAGAGGATATAGGCCTGATTGCTTTTATACTATACGTAAAATGCCAATTGCGGCAAAATGTAATGGTGCGGTAAAGATATGTGAGTGTATCGTAGATGGTTGGTGAGGTACAGATTGCAACGGTAAGTCCCTTATACTAACTATATCCTCCCACAATTAGCACGATACCACAAGAATAGGGTTACACAAAAGGGACACTCATGATTTGGTGGGAAATAATTTCAGAGACATTGAGCGCGTAGTACTACTTCATGTGAGTGAGTGAGTATAATAATAATATGTGTGAAAGTGAAAAGCTAAATTATCAATAAACCCTTCTAGATGGCAATGCACCTTTGCTTTTCATACAAATATCTATTAAAATTATATTTTAATTATTAGTTGAATTTACTTTGTTACTCAAAATATGTTAAATGCTCAACATTTTAATGCCGAAATATGTAGGAAAATAAACTGCAAATAGGAAAGTATTTTAGTTAATTACGGGAATAAAATGTCTAAGAAGTCATTACCATGGCAACTATGATAAGTCTATGTCATAATTATCGGATGACTAGTGGGCAACTCGTACAACAACGAAACTGAGACGGTAGCAAATACGATGTGAATCGTTGTTCTAAATGGACAGTGATATATGTGTGGTAGTTAATAATGAATAACAACATAATGTTATGTTATAAATGATATGTAATTACTGAATTACTTCGAATATTTATTAGCAATTCCTTACACAGAACACGGACGTGTGTCTATTAAGTAAGTACATTATTGACAGTGTGTTTTATTTGAGTTAGACCAGTCATATTATTTGAGGCAAGTTATTAACACGCTTTTATTAGCTTCACTTGTATGTTTGTTTGTTTGTTTGTAACCGACTCTTTGGACTCGATTTTGACCCACTTTAAACGGACAGATTTAATTGAAACTTTGTACACTTACAAAGAACCGGTAACAATACAATAATTTGATAAGTTTATATCATTATCCTGATCAGGATCGCCAGAATTAAATAATTTCCTTTCCTCACGTATCCTCTGCGTGAGAGCAAGTGGCTTATTACTGTTAGTACATTCCGTGGTTCTCAGTTCGTTCGATGGCCGAGCGGGCTAAGGCACAAGTCTTAGTTGACGAGAAAAGACGGACTCCTCGGGCGTGAGTTCAAATCTCGTCTATGGCTGAAAAAAAATTTATTTTTTTTCAGAAGTATCTGTTGGATCGTAATATGTTATAATATCAGCATCAATAAGCAATATAAATATAGTTTAAAAAAAACTAAAAAACACGCTTTCATAGCACATCAAACTAAAAAGTGAAAAATAAATATAGTTAAAAAAAAACTAAAAAACACGCTTTTAAAGCACATCAAACTAAAAAAGTGAAAAATAATTATTAATATAAACTGAAAACAATAATGAACGAAAAATACTAGTATTATTGTGAAAAAAAGCGTGGGGCGCTTTGTGCCATATTTTTCGTATATCGAGCAACCCACGCTTTTTTCACAATAATACTAGTATTTTTCGTTCATTATTGTTTTCAGTTTATATTAATAATTATTTTTCACTTTTTAGTTTGATGTGCTTTAAAAGCATGTTTTTTAGTTTTTTTTAACTATATTTATTTTAATTATCGAATACCTATTTAAAATGTATACTTGAAATGTTGACCGCGCTCCACAGTCATAGCGATGATATTATTAATTGGGTCTTTGTTTTGAGTGTAAAATATTACGGTCGTTTCAGAATTGATTAGATGTTAAATGATACTATTAATGCATTATAAACCAGATAATAAAACCTATTAAATTGTTCTGTTATGTGACTTTAATAGAAGCAGATTAAATATGAAATATAAATCAGTAGGAATATGTGTAAAATTATACTGCAACTTATCATCATAACAGATGCTTTTCAATTACTGAAAACAAGCTGGTCTAGGTATTGCAAAACAGTAATTTACAATTCGTATACAAAATAGCAAACAAAACTAAAAAATACTTTGTACGATGATATTTAAATTGAAAGCAGTAAAGGAAAAGTAAATGAATAAATCTCAGTAAAAAATAGTACGGAGAAATTAACAACTTGAAGCATACCGCACATTAAGATTTATTATTATTGGATTTTCAAACATTAAAAAAATAATAAAGATTTCATGTTTCAGATAATAACCCTGTTTCTATGGGAAACTTAGTTCCACTTGACACAACACATTCAACCATATTATTAAGTGAGAGAGTTTTTTTTACTACACACGGAAATCATTATACTTACAAAAATTACAAAAAGATATTTTGTATTTACCTTGCTATAACATAATATCAGACTGAAAATACATAACTGAATACCTGACTTACACGTATTAGTTCAAAATTCCTATTTGTAGGACTACAACTTTTATATGAATAAAATGTTTAACGATTATAAAACAATATAATATGCTAGTCGAATATAAACATTTATTTACAAAAAAAAAACCAAGGCAAAAATAATGAAATAAAATATACGTTTTCAGAACAAAAATAAAAACGTTCCCAAAAAACAAAATTTAAATCAGAAAGAAATAAAAAGCGAAATACATAATAACGTTACTTCTGAGAACAATGATTATGAAATACATCAAAACGTTTCTTTCGGACAAAACAGAACGAAATTGGGAACGAAATACTGCATGGTACTTTTGGTCCCAGTGATTATCTGGCTTTCTTTTTAATTCCAATTATTTTAGAGTAAAGTTTTTTGTATCCAACTTTTTATAAAATATTTGAATCCATGGATTTCTTTGCTATCTCCCTGAGAGATCAAATTATATTAAAAACGTTTGTATAACTTTTAGGAGGATTGCAGTCATATGATATAATTTATAGAATCGATTTGTATAAAGAAATATTGGAGCAAGTCGAGTAATCTAGGTTCATATAGCTATTTTTGTTCACAGTATTCTTTAAATATTGCTATTTATATTAATTACATCGCATAGAAATATATTTTATTTATTTGTACAATTTCGGGCGTACGCCTATGAATACGGCATTTCACTTCTTACTTTTAACGAATGGACGTTATACAGGTTGTGTACTGAATTATTAGACATTGGTCTCTTAAATGGCAACGTTACAATGTAAACCAGAGACAGGCAAGCCGTCGGCGTCGCTCGCCAGCTAAGATAGCAGAGGATTCTTTTTCGATCTAGCTGTTATGCAGTCAATAGTACGCACTGCCCGCAATACTATACCAATTTTCAGTATTCCTTCATTGTACCATGTCTAATTCAGTACAGAATCTGTATAATAACTAAGCCTGGCCAAGGTCATTAATCCTACAGAGACGTACTGGGTATGCATCATATGACAATACTTGAATAAGTACAATAATAAAAACAAATATATTTTATATATTGTGATGTATGTTTTTGTACTATTTCGTTCTCTTATTCTTCTTCTTTTTTATGTATTTCCTTATATTTTGTAAGCTTAGTGCTGCACATTATTATTAAACTGTTAAATGACGTTCACACATGTACATTGTATATCTAAGTGATAACTAATAATAAATAAATAAATAAATAAAACAAACGGAAATAAATTTTATTAATACTGCTTGGTTGTCGTTATCACAAACTGAAGTACTTCTATAATAACTGTGTAGCATTAGATATGTTTCTACAATTGTCTCAGTAAGCGATGTTCGCTGTGGTGAAAAAATATGTTTGTATTTTGAAAAAGACCGTTCGACATCTACGGAAGTAATACAGGCATAAGTAAAACACTCTGTGAACTCACTTAACGCAGCTGTAGATGCACCATCACAAATTTGTCTTAATTTGGTAAAATCAGGATCTTTCTGTAATACACTCTCGAATTTTTCAATAACGGGCTTATTTTTTACGTCATTTATAGTCTGTAGCTGTGTATTTACGTCATCCACTATTTGCAGCGATTCCACTAACGACAACGAAGTATTTTGCAATTTTTCTATTGCGTCGTGTAGTCCTTTTCTGTTTCAAGGGAAACATCTTGAAAGCTTGTCTGGCTTTCCTTAATAGCTGCAGCCTCGTTAGGGTTGAACTGTAGTATCACAGCTTTTATTTGTTGAAAATATTCAGCATAAAAAAAGCTGCCTTCAACCACGTTCCCCAACGTGTAAGAATCGTCTCTGATGGTTCCGGAATACCAGGACATAGTGTGTGAAATGCTTGAAGCCGTTTAGGAGATTTGAGAAATACTTTTTTTGTATTTGCTATTAATGCATCTACCTCTGGAAAACATTTTCGAATCGTCTCTGCTACAAGATGGAACGCATGCACTTTACACGTAACATGTAAAAACATACAATCGTCTCTTTGAAGAAAACGGCCCAAAACGCATTGTCGCAGCACCGTCGGTCACAAACATCAACACTTGACTTGTTGACAGTTCAAATTTTTCGAAAGTCTCCAACACCACCCGCGTAATTGTTTCGCCAGTACACGCAGTTAGTCTTTTGCTAGTTAGTAAAAGTGAAAATGTTGGTTTAACAGGGTCGAGTACACGTACTATAACATTTAAAATAGACTTTTTTTTACAATATGTCTTCTCGTCAACACATAACCACAGCCGTGTATTTTTTAATGCACATTTAATCCTATTTACAATGTCTTCACGAACACTTGGTACATATCTACGTAACGATGAACGACTTGGTAAATTCACCTGGGGGATTGTATTTATTCCAGAACTCCCGAAATTCTGGTTTATCCAATATGCGCAGGGGAACATCACAGGCAATCAGCATTAACAGTAAATCAAACATAAACTAGGGTTCCAAAGAAGACACGCCATTTTTTATTTTTATGTCGGTTACTATTGACATGAATTTTGCAGCCGTATTTATTGCAGCACATTAAGTCTTGATCACGAACTTTACAAATTATTTTACATCCATCATATCCGGAAATTCACCGATAAATTTATTCACTTTATCAGCGTACGGTCGTTTTCTACTGTTTACACTCAACATTATTTATTATTTATTAGTACTCTATGCATCGACCGACAGATAACAACTGAAGTGTGTCGTGTTATCGTCATCGTAAACAAGCGCGCGATGGCATTGGTATTGCGCCCGACCCTGAATCTACCATCGCTTGGCCAGGCTTAATAATAATTTATCTACTAGGTAATTTTTTTGCATGTAAAATATATAACAAAAAAGTATTTTGCAACCACAAATATTAATTAATTCTTAAAGTCTGCTCAAATAATCAGCTAATATTACAGAAAAAAAATAGTTGTAACTTTCCCTCGTATCGTTCTTGATAGCAAGGACTTCTTGATAGCAAGGACTTCTTGATAGCAAGGACTTCTTGATAGGATCTGGCATGAAGACAATGGCAAAGTAGGCTACTGAGACTAAATAGTAAACCAATAAGACGCGCTGCAGACAAATAATTTTAATTTCATTTAATAAAATATGTCCAAGATGTGGTCTGGATTCTATTATCAAATCAGGACACTGTCGACTTTAGAGGATAGTTTTTTGGATTGTTGGCTTAGCCGGGGTTAACAAATATTAATGACAGACATATAATGCACTGAATGAAGTTAATTTGGTAAACCGGTAAAAAAAATTGTCAATTATTAGTAGCAGTCGATACTAAATTTTTGTTGTCATAACATTTTCTCAAAGACAAGTAATGTCTAATAGTCATTTATTCATCACATTCATTCATCAAAATGCTCTAAACTGTTCTTTCTTCAATATATGTAGTAAAATACAGGGTGTCCCAACCAAAGGTAAGCACCTTGAATAACTTTGGAGATACAAATGTTTTGAAAAATTGGTGAAACACTTCGACTTTGTTTCCAAGGGGGACATGTTTTAATGTAATACTTGTATAACTATCATCATCCCTCTACCCTACACGGCCACCCCCTCAAAAAATTCAAATGGCAAGGGGGGTCGAGTGATGCATCTTTTGAAAGGTCTTTTAATTCCCTACATAACTGTGTATTTTTTTAACTTTTATCGATTCGTTCTTAAGGAAAATAATTTTATTTTTGATGATTACACACAATCGAAATCGTTTAAAAAATCTAAAATACATGGCACACAAACGAGAATTGTACTAGAGCTACGGAGCGCATATTCAGTAGAAATCACCCAGATAGAAGTGTTGGTTCTCAGTATGTTTTACAATTATTGACAAAATTTATGAAAACAGGTTCTGTAGGAAACAAAAAGCATGAACCTCAGCGACCGATTAGTAATGAAGCAGTCGAAGTGGCAATTCTGAGTCATTTGCAAATGGATAATACTCAATCTATCAGGAAAGTAGCTGAGACTTCCGGTGTATCACGAAAGAGTGTTCATCGAATTGTAAAGGCCCACAAATTTCATCTATATAAATTTAAATTGGTACACGGATTAAACGAAGATGATCCCGATCGCCGGTTTGAATTCTGTGAGATTTTTAGTGAACAATTAAACGGTAATGCCAATATACTGTACAATACGTGTTTTTCTGATGAAATGACATTTCAGTTAAATGGGGAAGTAAACTGGCACAATTGTAGATATTGGAGTGAAACCAATCCACATTTGTTCATGGAAACTCATACCCAAAGGCCTCAGAAGTTAAATGTTTGGGCTGGCATCTTAGAAGATCACATTGTCGGGCCGTTTTTTATTCCTGAAAATTTAAATGGCGAAAGGTACCTCGATCTGTCAGAAAATAACATCGACCCAATGATTACCCAATTCCTCGAAGAAGATGATAATCTTTTAGAGGGCGAACTGTTTTTTCAACAGGATGGGGCACCCCATTTTTTGGATAATCGGTTTCCTGAGCGATGGATTGGAAGAAGAGGTCCTGTGGAGTGGTCCGCTAGGTCACCCGATTTAGCTCCCTTGGATTTCTTTCTGTGGAGACATTTGAAACCGAAGGTATTTGCAACAAAACCCGCATCTCTGGAAGAGTTACTGAAAGAATTGTTCGAGAATGCCGTTTATTGAGTCCAGGTGATTTCAGAAATGTTCGTACAGAATTTCAAGACAGATTATACTACTGTATGGAAGTCGGTGGGCGTCATTTTGAACAATACATACGATAATTTAAACTGCTTCTTTTATTTTTATTTCCCGAACCTAAAATAATGAAACAATTATTTCTCAGGAACGAATTGATAAAAGTTAAAAAAAAATACACAGTTATGTAGAGAATTGAAAGACCTTTCAAAAGATGTATCACTCGACCCCCTTTGCCATTTTAATTTTTTGAGGGAGTGGCCGTGTAGGGTGGAGGGATGATGATAGGTATACAAGTATTACATTAAAATATGTCCCCCCTTGGAAACAAGGTCGACATGTTTCATCAATTTTTCAACATTTTTTTTATCTTCAAAGTTATTCAGGGTGCCTACTTTTGGTTGGGACACCCTGTATTACATATACGACACATAAATAAAGTCGCATAAAAATGTTATATACAAAAGCTCCGTAAGTTTGTTGCACATTTTATATGTATTGTCCAGTTAGAAGAGTTTGTTGATACCAGCGTTACATTGCGTATCCGACAAGAGATCGATGTGCCATTACATTTTAGATTTTTAGATATTTGTCTATATATTAAAAATGTAAGACGCACATCTTAAACCAGCACGCCAGGGCATTGTTATTTTTATCAGTTTATATCGTCGCGGTCGTGACGAAATACTTGTTTACTGCAGTCTGGAATACGGCTCGCAGAGTTTTAAAATACCTATATATGCTGCATACGCGAATATAGTGTTATAGTTTATATGAGCACAATTGAAATCGTATAAAAAATAAAAGCCAGCAAAAACAGTCGGCATCTCTTGATTCTATATATTATTGTATATGTACAATAAAGAGATGCCGACTGTTTTTGCAGGCTTTTAGTTTTTATACGATTTCAATTGTGCTCGTATAAACTATACCTACGTACATACGACTATGTCAAGCGTTAAATTTGCCACGATCTACGTTACCCTTATCTTTGACAGAACGTTTCGAGCCATCATCTTCTAGGCTCTTTTTCAACTATTAAACAGGTAACAAAAACTCACTTCACAAATAGAAATTATTGTTCAGATTCAAAATAAAAATTATGTATGTCAGTTTGCATAAAATATTTATTTGACACAGTCACAGAAAACACAAAAACTTGATTTTTTAATTGTCAGTTATCAATCTCCTTCCCGTATAATAGGAGTTCATATTTGATCAAAAACACTGATGTCGTTGAAACGCAGTTAGCGCTTTTTTAAGTTGAATGTAGGTACTCTATTTCAATTTTCTTTGATTGCATTTTGTCTGTTTTTGAGTAATTTCCAAAGAACTACTGATAAATTTTATGTCACATTTTATTTTCACATTCAACGTACGGAATAACTTCGCTATTCTTAAAGTTAATAAAAAAGTTGTAAAGACCTTATTTAATTAATTTTTTTCGCAGAATTCAAATTTTCAATCAGGAAAATAATTGCGGATCGAGTTTAAGAAATATGCCATTTAACATATATTTTTTTAAATAGAATGTATGTTTTAAAATAATTCGATTCTTCTCATATTTGGAGATATTTGGATTTTGATATTAAAATATTGTTAATGATTCTGTTAAACTTATGGCACCTTCGAAAAAAATGAAGAAGAATTAACCATGACAGGTACTGATTTTTGAATAACATTACTTTGAGTAGTAAATTGCATCTTTATTTCAGATGTGCTGCTATTTTGATTTCAAAGGCAACTACGTTTAACAAAATCATTAACGATATTTTAATATCAAAATCCAAATATCTCACAAACTTTTTGAGATAACAGGATATGTATGGTATTTTAGTAATCAGAAAATTGAGGAAAATCGAATTATTTTAAAATATATAGGGTGTTCTATTAAAAACCAAAGTAAGATGCGCAATTGTCTTTTTTATCAAAAATTTTGTTTCTGTGAACAAAATTAATTAAAAAAGTCTTTACTTTTTACTTCAAAAATAACCAAGTTATTCCAAAAAAAGGACATTTTCGCGTGATGACCCTGTACAGGGTTAGTTTTATTAATGTAAACCCCCATTTTTATTATTATTTTTGAGCAATTCAAAAAAATTTAAAAATTGGTCTTGCATAGTTTTTTATGTAGATTCCACTCATACTAACAGATTGGCAGTAGCGTTTTAAATATATGGGGTACACAAAAAAGTGCGTTTATTTTAAATAGAACATTCTGTATATTTTGACAAATTTCGATTCCTCGAGTCATTTTGATAACAAATATATAGACATATTGTATAATTGGTTTATCAATTTTCATGTTATTTTGAGTTGATTGTAGTTACATTGAAGCAAGCGTTATTTTATAACTCATATCACAATCATCAATTAATGAAGTAGATCTACAAACAAAACAAATAATATTTAGGTAGGTTAATCCCATATGAGTAATTATTCATGGTAAGGCAAACAGAAAAATTCTCATAAAATTCCTTTATTAGTGTGACCGGTTTCGTGAACAAGTGAAGATGTGAAGTAATTTACTTGTTCACGAAACCGGTCACACTAATAAAGGAATTTTATGAGAATTTTTCTGTTTGCCTTACCATGACAAATTATATTAATTGTTAAAATAAATTACATAACATTTTTAACATAACCACCATTAAGCTCGATGCATTTTAAACAACGTTTTATAAAGTTCGAACGATTTTTTGAAATGGTGCTACATCCAAATTTAGCAAATTTACGTTCCATTCAATTTAATTTTTTAGTTGTTCAATATTTTCCACTGGTTCACTATAAATTATTTGTTTAAGCGTTCCCAAAAGAAAATAATCTATGGGATTCAAATCTGAACTCCGTGCGGGCCAGCAAATAGGACCATTTTTCCTATCCAGTGACGATATTTATCATTTAAAAAAATCTGTCACCTCTCGAATATTATGAGGTAGGGCACCATCTAGCTACCAACAAACCCTTGATATATATGAGTAGTAACTCATCGAAGTAGTCTTCAACATTAGTTTGTAGAATGTTTAGGTAAGTCTGGTCTGTTCATCTTTCACCAATAAAGAACGGACCAACAATCTTAGATTTATGAATTCCACACCAACCATTCACAGTTCTACGCCCTTGCTTTTTCACTTGTGCCACGGCATGTGGGTTTTGTGTTGCCCAATGATGTATATTTTCACTTGCTTTTCTTTCCCACAATGTGGTTTTTTTTCATTTTCTTTTCCAGAATGTTTGTTCACAAATCTTGCATCCTTCATTTAACACACTTTCTGACAACCAATTGATGACATTCTGCACAGTTACTAAGGTCAGATGACAATACAATATTCCACCGTTACATTTGCAAATATCCCCACATAGGGTGCGCGGGGGGTGCAAATTGAAAAATCTGCAAAAGTATGATAATAATTTAATGTATGATAGTAATTTAATGTATGATAATAATTTAATTAAAGTATGACTAAAAAAAATAAAGAAAAATTGAAAAAAATTAAAAACTTGCCTTTCTTAGTCGTACTAAAATGTAAAAAATAATTTGTTTGCCAAAAAAAAAAAAAAAAAAGCAAGATGCGCGCACTTTGTACAATCTACGTACAATCATACAAAATGCACATGCCTTGCTTTTTTTGGCTTTTTTTTTTTTTTGGCAAAGAAATTATTTTTTACTTTTTAGTACGACTAAGAAATGCAAGTTTTAAATTTTCCATTTTTTTTTAATTTCTATTAATATGCCAGAGAAAGATGATTCATCCGTCCAAAAGTGTTTTCTAAAAAATTTTCGTTTTCATTAATTCTGTTAATCATTTCTTCACAAAATAATCTTCTACTTTGAAAATCATTTTCATTCAAATTTTGCTCAGGAGTAAGTGGTATGGCTTATAATTATATTTTTTTCATAATCTTCATTACGCTTGATTGCGAAATATTTAATTCTTGGCCTACAGACAGCGTCGAGCGATTCCTCTATAAATATTAATAAAACATCTAACTCACGCTCTTCAGTTAAAACCGTTCTATTTTTCCCCTTCTAGAATTATCCAAGAAATTATTAGCAATAAATTTGTTATAAATTTTCTTGAACGTAATCTTTGTAGGTGGTGCTTCATCCGGAAATCTTTTAATAAATTCCTTTCTAGATTCTGTCATATTTTTATGACAAAATATATAAATTTCCACCATAATGCGTCTTTTTTCAATGGAATGATACATTGCGCTAAAGAACTAATTAAAATCTCTTTATAAAATACACTTAACTAAACATCAATATGTAAAGATAATGACATTTAACAATATTTTCATTTGTTTCCGCAGCCTACTTTGATTATTGCTATTCTTGCTGTTAACATAAAATTTCTATAGTTTTTGAAACACAACGTGAAAACTAGTAAACGAATTATTCAAAATGTGTATATATTTGTTAATAGAATGACTCGAGAAATCGAAATTTGTCAAAGTATACAGGGTGTTCTATTAAAAATAAACGCACTTTTTTGTGTACCCTGTATATTTAAAACACTACTGCCAATCTGTTAGCATAAGTGCAATCTACATAAAACACCATGTAAGACCGCTTTTAAATGTTTTGAATCGGTCAAAAATAAAAATAAAAATGGGGGGTTTACATTAATAAAACTAACCCTATAAATATTGTGATTTTTTGGGACAATCTATTAAAGTTTGTTTGATATTACTTATTAATGATCTCATCCATTTTTTGCATTTTTAATAATTTTTTTTTATCTAAGCGCTAGCGCCAATAAGATGTACATTGTTATAAATATACAATATCCACCACAGAGAAATTATAAACAATACGAATACAGTGTTTTTTATTTCGTGAATTTTATGAAAGTTACTTTCCGTAAAAATAAAAAAGTAGAAACCAGTTTTACCTGTAATTTCACATGTAAATATGTATTCAATTAATACAATATGCGTATTGAATTATTGGCTATGGGTCTCTCAAATGACAACTTTACAATTTAAACCAGAGACAGACAAGCTGTCGTTCGTCAGCGTTAGCATTAGCAGAGTAGATAATTCATTTTCCATCTAGTTGTCGTGCGGTCAAAAGTGCACGCTGCGCACGATATGGTGCCAATTTTCAGTCTTCCTTCAATGTACTATGTCTAATACTTTAATACACATACTGTAATTGTTTTTGTTTATCATCAATAGAAAAAGTTTTAAAATGACCGAGATATTTAGATTGACCATCTGATAAAGACGCGCCGCCCTAACCTATAGTTTTTCAATATCCTGAAAACATTTTAATTTTCCGACTACGTATAACGGTTAGATTTCCTTTGTAGAGAACATTTTATTAGTCCTAGCAGCTGTTGGTGGTATATATGACACGTTACATAATATAGGCACAATTCTCTATCGACCAAGGAAATGAAAGCGCATCTATATGGGACAGGTGGCGAGTTATATTGAGTGGTGGAATCCTCACCAACCTACAAGGTCGGGCACCGATCTATCTATAATACATGACGTCAAAATCTTTTGTTGCGTCCATGCTATCACATACATTAAAGGCAATCTACTTATTCAGTTTACAATCTAATTATTAATTTATATTTTAATATTTTTGCAAGTAAAAGTAATGGCTCGGCTGGACAAATTTGTGACGAAAAGGTTTTTTTTGTAATTATAGTATCAAAACTTTACATTTTATCATAGTAAAAGTCTAAGGCGTATGGCAAAATTTTGTAATAATGACATTTTTGCGTAAAGTGGTTCTACATAATTTTTACAAAGAGGCAAAACTGAAGAACATAAAGTAGCCGAAATAATGGTGGACAATGTTTTATACCATTTTAAAGGATAAGGAAAATACAGTACTTTATGGGGTAGAATGAAGATTAACATGTTTTTGCTGATTTATATCAGATTAGGGAAGGAGAGGTAAATCAAGAATCAAATGATATACAAAGTAAACTATTTTTTGGGTAATTATTGGAGTAAAATTAGCAAAATTAAATTTGACCACCAGCCAATTACTATTATGCCTTTATTTAAGTAGAAATCGCTGGAAAACTTACATTCCAAGCAAACAATTTGGTAACTGTATCTATATGTTCTAAGCCTCTACTTAAAGTACTTTGGTCCTTGAAGCCCTTTTTATTTTTTGAAATTGTATATATATATATATATATATATATATATATATATATATATATATATATATATATATATATATATATATATATATATATATATATATATATATATATATATATATATAATGAAATTACACAAATGACTAATTCCTAATAATTCAGCCCTTTTTTTAACGTCTTTTTCAATTAAGATGTCGCAGCTGACTCTCGAACTCAAAACAGAAAGACAGTGACTAGCCGTGTTGTGCCAGATAATAATGCTCCAGCCAAAACTGTGTTACCATCTTGATATTTTAAAAACGTCTCTATACACCCGTATCCTAGCTAGGATTCGAACTCAGAACCCCTTGGTCTCAAGCCTAACGTGTAAGAACTGACCCACTGAGCCTACGAGTCTTCCCCTCCTCCCTGTCTCAGTTCATTGCTCAGCGGCCGGCCGGCCAGCCCGTCACGATATTTGCGTAATTTTGTTTTTCAGGATCCGATTAGGTTTTGATTGTAATTTAAATTTCAAAAGTACTTCGAGCTCTTTGAAAAGTCTTCAAACCCTTTTTATAGGGCTTGAATTCCTTTGATAGGTCTTGAAGTTCTTAGATAGGACTTGTGGCCCTTTTTTTAATTATAAATTACAAATCAGTTTTATCAAATAATTCAATTACAAAGCCTCAATTACATGCTCTAAAAGAGCTTTAAGCACAGTGCTTCAAATCCCTGAAAGGGCTTGAAGCACTTTTCCAAGCACAAATCACTCAAGTTCTGCCCAGCTCTAATTTCCGTGATAATGTAGTTAAACATAGAATCTAAAATTTTATGGTATGGCATAAACAAGGCTATGGCCTTGTTTATGCCATTTAAGGGCTTCTGGTAAGTGATAATGTGTCATTTACTGGCTTTAAAAACAACAATTTCTCATATAGAATATACGTTGGAGTTCATTTCAGTGTTGCCATCTATCGCTGTCATCCAAAAAGTGCCCTAAGTTGAGCAATTATATTTAGTATAAACAAGGATCATACGATTAAAAATTGAATAATTTATTAGTATTTATTACGTGTAGAGCTAAGGCGAAACAAGTAAGCATGTATTTTTGGTTTCATATGAATAAATTACTCCAAGGAGGACATAAAACAGTTCAATAAAAAACTGTTTGGTTTCGTTTGGTTTATTGTTTTTTTTTAATCTGGTGTTCAGGATATCATTAGCGGGCCAACAATATACAGATTGTCTACTAAATCATTAGACATGAATCTCTTAAATGACAACGTTACAATGTAAACCAGAGGCAGTTAAGCCCTCACTCGTCAACGTAAGCATTAGGAAAGCAGAGAGTTCAATTTCCATCTAACTGTCGTGCGGTCAGCAGTACACACTGCCTGCGATACAATTCAAATTTTCATTGTTTCGTCAATATACTATATCTAATGATTCAGCACGCAATCAGTATATCTGATTGTGAACTCGAAATAACGTTTTTTCTTAATTATAATATACCACGGAGAAACTTAACACCAGAAAAAAGAAATCTGGCCATTGGAATGAATAGTGCTGGTCGAAATCAAGTCGAGGATGCTGCGGAATTCAATGTGTCTCAAAGTATCATTTCTCGATTTATTTCACGGTACCCAAATACTGGATCAACATCGGAGAGGGTTAGAGATAATCGTCCAAGAAAACCAATGCAGCTGAAGACCGAAATTGTTTGACTGTCAATAGAGAGAGATGCTGTACATAGCAGATGCATTAGACAATGCCAATGAACCAGTGGAGTTCGAGTATCGATAGAAACGATTCAAAAACATTTGAGGATTCAGAGTATATATATATATATATATATATATATATATATATATATATATATATATATATATATATATATATATATATATATATATATATATATATATATATATATGAATAGTGGTGAGAGGTATGAAACTTCTCATATGGTCTGAATGCTACCTCTCACCACTATTCACTTCACCATAGTTAGTATAAAACTAGCAGGTTGGCCACTATCATTTGTCTGTTCCATAACCTATGGCATACTGAAGAGAACAAATAAGTTCGAAATCGATCTATGTCTGGTTAGGAATTGACAAATGATATTGGCTATCGATCTATCATGATTTGAAGGTGTAATTCAATGCAGGTCGGGGTATTTGCCCGCTGAGTAGTTGTTTCCTTCAAATCATATTTAATCATATATATATATATATATATATATATATATATATATATATATATATATATATATATATATATATATATATATATATATATAAGGTTCCCGTTATTCCTCAGGTGGAACATAGGGCCTCCACGAAATTTCTCCATCTGATCCGATTATGAGCCAGTTGCTTCACTTCTCCCCATGTCTTGCTCATCATATTAGCTTCATCCAGCAGTGACCTTTTCCACGTCGTCTTCGGTCTTCCTCTACCTCGGCTGCCTTGCGGATTCCATTCGAGCGCCTTTGCCGCAATACTGTTTTGCTTACGGCTTGCGTGGCCCAGCCAACTCCACTTTCTGTGTCTAATCTCCAGATCAATTTTCACTTGCTTAGCTTGTCTCCAAAGCTCTTCATTTGTAATTGTGCTAGGCCAGAAGATACGCAACACTTTGCGTAAGCACTTGTTTATAAATACTTGGAGTTTTTTAGTTATCGACTTGGTGACCTTCCATGTTTCACACCCATACAGTAACACAGCTTTTACATTCGTATTAAATCTTAACTTTAGTAGAATCTCTTTATGTTCTCGAGCTCCATATTGGATTTAGTAATCCAAAAGCTCTGCGTGCTTTTAGGATTCTCTCTGCCACATCTTTCTCTGTGCCACCCGTGTGATCTACTACGATACCGAGGTACACAAACTCAACCACTCTTTCTATGGGCTGGTCGTCGATGCGCAAAACTGTTTCTATAGCTGTGTTTAACCGCATTTCCTTTGTTTTGTCAATGTTGATTTTCAACCCCACTTTTCCTGCCTCGCAGGCCAGGAGTTTTGATTTTTCTCTCATGTCATGAAAGGTATGTGATAGAAGGCAGATATCATCCGCATAGTCCAGGTCCTCGAGCCGCATTGTGAGAGTCCATCGTATTTCCCTTTCAGCTATGTTTGTTTTTGCTAGAACGGAGTCTAGCACTATGTTGAACAATAGTGGTGATAGCATAGTATAGTTTCTATAAAACGTCTGAGAAGAGTTCCTTTGACCATACATCATAAACGAGCGACTGTTGAACTGTTGAAACAAGTAGATTTTTCAGATGATTGAGCATTCGGATGTGGACTAGGCCAGGGGTAACCTAAAGTAGTCGTCAAGTTCACGAACTCTATCCTTATGGCGATGGTTCTATCATGGTATGGGATGGCATATGATTCAATTAATGATTTGACTTGTTTATTGTTGAGAAAACAGTGCCAGCTCATGTGTATGTCGGCAATATCATAAACAAAATTATTCTTCAATTTCATTGTGCCATCAGTGAGATTTTTTGATCTTAGACGGTAATGTTCATCTTCATCGTGCAAGAATCGACATATCTCACACATGTGAGATATGTTCAAAGAACCATCAACTTAATCCACAAAGAAGAACAGACTTGAGAGAAATCATTCCAAGAATTTGAGCCAATATCTCTAAAGATTACATCAATAGTCTCATTGATTGACAGTATGCCTAGACGATTCAGTCTGTTATTAATCTAATCTTTGAATTTGAAGAACTGATTTGAAACTTCAAATGAAATTTGTATTTTTTCATTTTCGTTATTTTCTTGTGAATAAAATTGAAAAATGGAATTATTTGTGCTCGATTTAATAAAAAATGGATGAAAATATTGATAAAATGTACTATAATAATACCCAAACGAAAATCGGTTTTCTCACAATATCCTTAACTTTCTTAGAGCAGTTTAGTTAAAGAACCAAACAAAGATATTTAAAATGGTTTTAGGGATAGTAAATTTATGACCTGATATTCTAACAATGAACCTACCTACTTATTTCCATTACATTGTTAGATCAGATCATAAGATTAATATTACATTAGTCGTCAGAATAGTAATAATATATTATTCAACGAGCATCTAATATTGGCTATTAATCATCCTAGTGAATAATAGCCATTACATGCGAGTAGAGTGCTATACTTTATCCACGACTATTAAATAAAAACAATTTTTGGATAATATCGCGATAAGGAGGATGAACCTTCTGAAGACCAAGGTTATGATTTCAGACAACCTCCAAGTCATACTCGACAACCACACGCTTGAAGTGAATGTAGATTAAGCGCACCTAGGCCCCAACATCAAGCTTGACATCAAGTGGACGAAGACTATAATGCAATGGGGGCCAAAGGAAACTAGACATAATGTTGGGCAACCTCAAACAAGATGGGGGGACGACGTCCAGAGTCAAGCCGACAGGAACTAGATCTTGAGTGCTTGAGAAATATGTAGGAGGCTTCTGTCCGGGAGTGGACAAGAATGAGTTAAAGAAGAAGAAAAGAATAATGCCAACCTGAATCACCCAGTATTTTTACTGTAAAAAAAACTATTACTTTATATTATTTAAGCTTTGTATGAAGATTTGAATAGCATATTTTTCTACTTTGTTTCACGGTATATTATTTAGTTTCCAGACAAAATACGTATTTAATCTATTGATGCATAAGTGGGCTCTGTCTCTATTGTTGATTCTATAATGCTTTATGCGAATCGAAATTAATTATGTTCCCTGGAGTTGCATACCACATTATCCAAATATTTGGCATTATCCATTACCACAAGAATAATGTATAATTGAACTAATATGAATAATAAATTCCGGTATTTATGTAGTACGGATATTCTACTAGAGTAGCTCTATAATAATTTAAATTTAAAACGAAGACAACAATGTGTCATTTAGATAAGGTGCAGACATCTTTTATTCTGTGGCACTTCACTTATAGAGTACCGTTATTGCATTGAAATTGAACGAAATATCAATATACTAAGTATTTTAAATTCTGAAGATAACAAATCTAATGGAAAATATTGTTAAGTAATGTATATAACAACTTTCTTGCGATAAAACACGTTCCGACATTATGGCGTGCACCAAAGCCTTAGCATTGTAGATAGATTCATATAACAAAGAAACGCGAAAGACTGACGTTTTATCCCTACTCATGCATCGTTTAAACCTAGTTTTCCCGGTAATTATTTTCCTTTGTCATCTCATTTCCTCACATGTGAAATTTTCTGAGTCATAAATGATGCCTTTAGAAAGCGTGCTGGTGTTGTTTTGATATTTCATAGGCCACTATTCGTGTTTTATATTCCTCATATATTGAGCACTATTCTAATGTGTTATGTTATTTTACTCTTGTAATTGGATTGAAACAAAAACAAGCTGCTCTCAAATAGCTTATATTAGAAAAGAAATTTAAACGCGTTGTGGTACGAGAAGGATATAACTAATAAATAATATAATAATTTTTATGTTTGCTGCATTATTTATTCGGAAATTGACTAAAATATTTCAAGTTTGCTAGGGCGCCAGAAGGTTACGTTATAATTTTAAAATTTTTAAGGTAGCGTACAAAGCCATAGGAAATATTTTCCTGATGTTCCAAGACAAAATTCAAAGTTTTTTTTAAATTTTCGGGGGCGTTAGGGCGTGAGAAGAATTTTGTTGATTTTTTTATCTTTTCCTGGAAGCATTATGGAATGCCATAAAAACTTTTCCAGAAGTTCCGAAAAGAAAATCAAGTATTTCAAATTCTGGTTAGACGTATCACTCCTTCCATATTTAAGATGAACCATACGTCTTTAAACCTAATCTGAATTGTCTCGTTTATCCAATATATTTTTGATTATAATCCTTACAATTAATTTCGTATTTCATTTATTCTAATTTTACCTTTTGAATTGCCAATTCATTTGCTACTCTCATGTCAATGTCTGAACCATGGGCAAACTGTTGTTCATGTGGAATCAATACAAATTTTAAATTGTCTCTTATTTTGAAAGATAGAAGGATTTCGCGGCATCCCTTTAAATTTACGCTTCCTAATACTTTTATCAACTAATCCTACTTACTTAATTACAGATCAAATGAACGTATTAAGTATATAGCATAATTTTCTAGCATAATATCCACAATCCCAATTGAATAATCCGTGGAGTGATAGCTTGCCTAAGATATCTTAATTCTCTGCTCATATAATTATTGTATTAGAAATATCTAAAGCCATTATCAAGATGGAAAACGGGGCCGCATAAAGGGTCTGTAAGAATGTATGCGAGCACAAAAATATACAGGGTGTTCCATTTTAAAAGATTGAGAAAATTCAGTTGAAAAACTTGTAAATTTAAAAATCCTTTTGGCCACCCTCTATACTTTTAGGAATTGAAAATGGCTGAGTGTTTTCACACAGATGTCTCATAAATGGTACTAACATGTTTTTTCTTAAAATCGATAGTGGTGATTGTAGTGATATTTTTAATATACACGTGTAAATGGTATAATTTCAACAAAAAAAATCATTAGGTACATCCAAGTGGTTAGGAGAAAGTCAATAATAATACAGTAGTGAAAGAAGGCCATAAAGTGGTTTCAAAAAATTTTCTGATATATACGGCATTCCATTTAAAAAAAAAATGTTAGTTGACACTGTAGAACCGTCTTGGCTCACCCTGTATATTCAAAAACAATTTCCAGTTATAGACTTTTTTGTTTAGTTTACTTATGTTTTTTAATCATGTTTCTAGCTATCATAGAACTCGAGATATCGAAGTCGGACGAACTATTGCCCCACCATGTATACAGGGTGTCCGGAAAAGTAGGCCAATCCGGTAACCATGGATTTCTTGAACAATAATAATAGGACATTCGCAACGACATTTTTCACTTTAGAGCCCCCATGTTCGATATACAGGGTGTCAAAGTTTGAAGTTTAAAAATATTTCTTTTAAATAACTCGAGTATTTAGTAAGATATTTATTTAAAATTTGGTACAGTGCTTTAACTTAAAGAGTCACATCGTTTGAAAAAAAAAAACAAAAATTAATTGCCAAATATTCAAAATAGAGGGGTTCCAATACACACCGACCTCCCCAGTTTCTTAGTACCTGCGCCAATGACTCCCAAACTATCTTTTCTAAGTTAACCATCCATTTTGGATTATTTTATGTCTCTTAACAAATTTCGAGAAAATGCTTCGTTTTAGAGATAAGTTGAAAAATATTGGTGCCTACTTGCCTTACGGTAATCTCATAATTTCCAAATACTAAAACTAAACAATTTATTCAAATTTTGCAATAGGTATAAAAATATAAATAATAAAGGACAATCCAAAAATAACTATTTCTAAAATCAATGATGGCGCCCAGACAAAAAATTGGTAGGCGCAATGAATTCAACAATCTACAATTATTTATAAATTAGAAACATTATAACAAGATGACAACTTTAATACACCTTATTTTCTTAAAATTATTTATAATTCGATAGTAACAAAAAGAACAGTAGAAATAAAAAAAAAATAGCCAGTCTAAAGAAATTGTTCGATATGACCGCCATGTTTTTGTAAACACATACGAGCTCTCTTTGTTAAAGAAAATCTTAGACTTTAAAAAATATTTGGCTTTAACCTGAACTGCCCTCCAGCTTGAGGAATTCTTTCTCTTAAATGATTCTCGCTCAAAATCGGAACCATATACACAAAATTTTTCATAAATCCCCAGACTGAATAGTCCAAGGGAGTAAGATCTGGAGACCGAGGTAACCACTGAACAGGAGCATCTCGACTCCCACTAATCCAGCGATCAGGAAAGATTTGATTTAAATAGATTCTAACATTTTTCTAACGTTTCTAGCAAAATGAGGAGCACCGTCTAGTGGAAACCAATTATTTTGTTTTACATGTAAAGGCAATTCATTTAGTAAATCGGGCAGTGTGTTTTGGGAAAATTGCAAAAATGAATGACCAGTCAAGTTTTCTGGTAAAAATACAGTACTCAAAAGGAAATTATCTACGACACCTGCCCACACATTGACTTTAAAGTTTACTTGATGATGCGTCTCTACAATAGCTTTAGGATTTTCTTTAGCCCATATGTGTGTGTTATGAATATTTGTCGTCCCGTTTCTCGTAATGTAGCTTTATCAGTAAACAACATGTTTCTGATAAAGCGTAGATTTCGGTTATTCATTTCACATAACCATCTACATAATCCAGGTCTTGCTTCGAAGTCTTGAGGCAAAATAGCCTGTACTTTTTAAGACGGAATGGGTACAGCTGCTGATTTCGTAAAATAGTGAGTATCTGAGTTTTATCTATGTTTTCGACCTGCGTAGATAACACTCTGGTACTAATTTCGTACGGAGTCGGCCGCAATTACCCCTCCGTCTTTCCCTTAAATTTCCAATCGCCCTTAGATGGTTAACTAGATTTGAAAAATATTTTCTTTTGAGATGAAATCGATTGGGAAATTTTTCGGCATAGCGCCTAGGAGCTAAACTAGCATTGGAGTAACTTATCTCTAAAACGAAGCCTTTTCTCGAAATTTGTTAAGAGACATAAAATAATCCAAAATAAATCGTTAACTTAAAAAAGATAGTTTGGGAGTCATTGGCGCTGGTACTAAAAAACTGGGGATCAGTAGTTACTGGAACCCCTCTATTTTCAACAATTATTGACAATTAATTGTTGTCTTTTTTTCAAACGATATGACTTTAAGTTGAGGCACTGTACTAAATTTTAAATAAATATCTTTAGGTAGATAATAAATCAAACACAACACTTCAAATACATTTTATAGTAGAAACTATTAAAACAATTACTTAATCTAGAAGCAAAATTGCATTTGATTAAATAACAGTATCCTTAGTATTAGAAGCAAAAAATATTCAGCAAAGAAATATAGTATATCATCTTTCATTATTCGGGACTCCTCAGGGGCTAGTAAACACGAACATATTATTTACAAAAATATTTTAATTACATAATTCAAAATATGAACATTTATCATATTTATTTTGACATTTTAAATTGACGATATATATCGGACTAAGGGTTTTCGATTTCGTATTGTAACTGGAGGGAATCATTTCTTGAGTGTCAATATTTTTTAATCTCAACATATATGTTTTTGGTTCTAGTACTAAGAATGCTGTTATTTAATCCAATGCACTCTTGCTTCTAGATTGAGTAGTTGTTTTAATAGTTTATACGATAAAGTTTATTTAAAGTTTATGTTTGATTCATTATCTACCTAAAACTTTTATACCAGCGCAATCAGATAAGGATGACAGTATAAAATATAGAAAAATTTAGATATTTATTATTGTTATCAAGTTAAGTTTGAAGAGATGCGTATGTAATACCCAATAATTATTTTACTAGTTTTTTATAGAAATGCATAAATACGAAGCAAATAGAATGTCAGATTTTTTAACACAAACAGTATATTGTGTATTGAGTGCAGACATTGCCCGCACTCGCACTTCGCAAAAAATAGATTAGTGACTGATGACTGATGAATATCAAATGTCGACATAACAGAGATATCAACCGTTCTTTTTTATTATTTGCATCTAATTGTGAAAAACACCAAATTATTTATACATTTGACTATACCCACTGAATCGAATCAGCATAATATCATAATTCATAATAGCTAAAATTAAGTGCATTTTTTTTATTACATTTGATAATACGTAAAGTCTATTGGTCTATAATAATAAAGTGTTTGAATGAGTTTTCTTTCCATTATTTGTATAAGTTGCACACATACAATTTTAGTGTTGGATGCAAACACACTTTTTATGTGCAGATTTTATATTCAATAGCAGTTGGGACCTGTTGATTTATTGTCGTCGAGTACATGATAAAGATGAGTATTTCAAAAAGTATGTACACGATTGACATAGTGAATGATAAGTGTATCCCTCTGGTGGTCAGTGCTACTATCCATCAGACATCATTGATGTCTTAATGACTGATAGCGACGTGCAAAGCAGGTACCAAGAGCTGTGGCCTCTAACTCTGGTGGGCTAAACTATATACTGAATAAGATTTACAGGAAACAACTACTCAGTGGACAAAAGCCCCGACCTGCATTGAATTAAACCTGCAAGTTTTGTTTGGTAGCTAAAATCATTTATCAATTCCTCATTAGATGTAGACCGGTTTCGAACTTGTTATGTTCTCGTCAGTATGCCAGAAATGATGGAAAGATAAATATAGATGAGAAAGTAAAATAGCGATATGGTTTGTATAAAACATGAAAATTCTTTGAATGTATTATGTGATATTGAAGGGATGAATGTACTTGATTATAGAATATTACATCAACTAAGAAGAAGTAGGCGACGAAGGAAGCTAATTCTGGTTCATCTTATGAATATAGAAGACCTTTCGTTGGATCCGTCGCATACCTGTTTCATGATTTATTAGAAGACCAAAAAAACTACTTTTGAATGAAAATAAATCGGTTCTTTTTTTAATTATGGGATGTTATAGGGTCTGCAATTTAAAACGTAAATTTTAGAGCAAGTAAGTTCTCAGTTGTTAAATTTTAGTTAACATGATACTGACAATAGTTCAATCGGTTGAGTATCAGACACTTTGAGCTTGACTTATTAAATCTAAGAATAATTATTTAGTTTCTTAATATTTAAGAAAAAATTTAAACAAATGAAAACTCTGGGATTTACGAAATTAGCTGTAAGAACTGTAATCAAAAGTGTGTTGGACAAACTAGACAATAAATTCAATCTAGAATCAAGGAACATATGGGTTATCTCAAATATGGTAGAACAGATAAGTCTAGTGTTGCCCAACATGCGTCTGAAAACAGCCATAAAATAGATAGCATCCATTTAATATTGATTAGAAATGCAACAAATACTAGGCAGCTGGATGCTTTGAAAGCACAGAAATTACAAAGTGTAAAAATAGTATAAGACCAATCCCATATTGTACGCTGTATTGATTAGTTAGTTACGGTTCACTCCACCGTAACAATAATTTAAGTATAAATAGGATACATTGTTAGTTTTAATCATCTCCAGAGAGTTTAAGAAAATCTTTTTTTCATATAAAAATAATTCACGAACCGGCAAAATTTTAAACCAGAAACCAGACTTTAACGTGCTGAATGCGAATCCGACCTCAGAATTGCTCCATCACATCAAGTTTTTGAGAGATTTTAACTTAAAAGTGAAAACAAAACATTTTTTCGCTATATTTGAAGTTATGTTACATCACGAGGTAATTTTTTCTTCACAAAATTCGTTACGGCATATGAAAGTACTACTCTTTCCCTTTAAAATCCGTTTTGAATTTTTCCTATATTTTTTTCCTCTCCGAGAAGTCGTTAGTTGAAATTTACGATTTTGGCATATTAGTGGGTATTCGGAAATTGAGTAGCATCAGGTGAAGACTTCAGAAGAATCAAATTACGAACACCTAAATTTCTACCTTGTAGTAACAATAAACTTATAAATATTAGAATATATTCATTATCATCTCGTCTTACTTATTCTCATTGAATTTTAAATGAAGTCAACCCCGCCACATCCTCGTTTCGTGCCTCTGAGTTCAGCTAAGAGCGGTAATATGCAATAGAGTTGTAGTATCTGTGGTATTTGAATGTCTTTGAAGGGGAAGAGTAGAACTTTCAGATGCCGTGATGAGTTTTTTGGAGAAAAAATTACCTCGTGATGGAACATAATATAGCGAAAAAACGGGTTATTTCTATTACTAGGTTAGAATCTCTCTAAAACCTGACGTGACCTATACATATCTGGGTGTGTAACAAAGGCACATCCAGGATGTAAAAAAAATAAAGGATTTTCTCCACAGCACGTACAGACACCGTCTCCGAAAGATTTGTACTTCCGAACTTTCGGGGAAGAATAAGGTGTCTGCGATTAACATGCTTGTCGTTCCGGTTCTGCTCTGCTCCTTTGGAGCAGTGAAGTACACAGAAGACGAACTGCGCCAATTAGACAGAGATACCCGCAAGATGATGAATATTCACAGAAGTATTCGTTGGATCATCCGTTCCTCACGTGTACCTCCCACGTCAACGGCGGGGCCGATGACTCGAGCCTGGAGCGTACACATGGTAGAGTAGTACCGACTATGGCATGTGACATCTTCAGGAGCTCAGATCCCCTCTTGCGGTTGTAATACATCACGAGTTAAAGTGTCAAGGTCGTTCGTGTATAAAAGAAATAAAATAGGTCCCAGTACAGAGCCTTGTGGAACTCCCAAATTTATATCGAAATATTCAGATTTGATTGTATTCATACCAGTATCACACAAATATGTTAGGTTAACGTACTGTTTACGGTTGTTCAAAAAGGAGGCTATTCATTCGTATGCCACACCACGTATACCATACGAATAGAGTTTGAATAAAAGATTCATATGACTGACGCAATCGAATGCTCTACTGAGATCACAAAATAACCCAACAGGGCATTCGCCCGCCTCCATATGTTGATAGTAAAATGAATGAATCGCCGTATGTGTAGACATATTAGCCCGAAACCCATGTTGATTTCTAGTAAAAACATTATATTTTGTTAAATAATAATTAGCAAAAAAATTTTCAGTTAATATTATTTTTCATTCCACTTTATATTTTTCAATAAATTTTAACATACGGTCCAAATAACAATATTTAAATATTTTTGAGAAACCAAATGGTACAGTTATTGGTCTATAATTTTTCATAAACTGGAACTTTGCCTACTTTTAAAATTTTGGGAACAGTTCCCGTTGAAAAGGAAAAATTAACTAAATAAGTTATGTGTTGTAAGATGAAGCCAATTATTTTCTTTAATAAAAACATGGTTACTTTGTCTAGACCCGACGAGTTCTTGTTTTTCAGTTTATTATTTAGTAAATTTAACATTTCATTACATACAAAAGACTCAAGAAAAATGAATGACAATTGGTAGGGATAATAAAATTTGTGGCATTATTTGTATTATTATAATTTGCATTATTAATATTTATTTTATCAATTATTTTCATTGGATCTTTAAAAAATTTATTAAAATTTGAGGCTAATACTGGGATCCTTACAAAGCTCACCGTCCTTTAAAAGTTTATATTCTGAATTTTTTACTTTTATTAGACAATTCAAATACTACACTCCATGAAGTCTTAAATACATTATTTGATTTAACTATTTTGTTTTGGTAATACTGTTTTTCGCTGTCATGTATGTATCAGTTAATTCAGGGCACAGAGTCTTTAAATTATGTACACCTTTTAATTTTGTACGTGACACCTTAATCTCGTTATTTATCCATTTTTTTTAACGTCTATGTATAGTATACGAATATGTTGTAAAAACATTCAAAAGCTTCATCGGTTTTTACTTAAACACTAGATCAGCATTCCATTTGTAAGGCTGAACAAAAATTACTTATAGAATTCTTACAAAAAATTCTTTTAATTGACAGTTTTGTGGTTTATTGTTCACATTGGTAGCAAACAATTCAAATAATATTGTCCTGTGATCTGAGACATCATTATCTACAACTCAAATTAGACTATTATCTGTAACAATGGAGAAAATATTGTTAATTGTAGTTGAGGTATTTTACGTAACTCGAGTAGACCATTCAACCATCGGATGTAAGTTAAAACTAAGTAAAATATTTTTAAGACAATTAAAATTATTGTTGTTCTTTGAGTTGGATGAACAATCAAGGTATATATGGTAATATTAAACTCATAATAATATGGTTTTGTCTCTAAAAACGGTACGGGATGAATTGCTAATTATTTCTATCCATTATTCATGTTAAAAATCATATACAGTTCAATAAATTACAATATGCTTTTTAACGGTTTTCAATCTCGTCCTGAACATACCTATATACATATTTTTTATTTTGATTTTTATCTCATTTATGCCATACTCATTTATCACCAAATCATAAACACTCACAGTCGGATGCACAAAGGGTATCAGCGGCTGAAATCAAATCAACCCTAAATTTTAACCCAAGCATATACTTGTTCTGGAGTCAGGAATGCTTGCATATATAAACAGAGTATTGCAAAAATAGGAACAAAATTCATATTTATTTAAAATCAAGTTTTCAAGGAAAATCTCATACAGATCGATTTTTTTTAATGTATCATCTCTATACATTCACAATATCTTTCTTCGGCCTCTGTCACCGTTAGTTTAAGGGGTAGGAAAACAATGAATAAGTACTGATTTTATATGATTTTTCATAGATTTCGAAAGTAACTTGACAATTAAAGAATATCGTAAATGTACGAGAAACGTTAAAATGTTATATATTTTTAAATAGAACGCTCTATATATTTTCACAAATATTGAAATAACTCTCCGAGGAGAATACTGTATAACATATATTATTCCTCGATCTCATTATAATTTTCAAGACACTGCTGGTTTCAGCTGCCTTAAGTAGGCATATCTCGCAAGTAATTGAATAAAAAATTAATATATTATACAGTTATATTCTCCTCGAGAAGTTATTTTCAGTACCTATTTATAAAAATATACAGGGTGTTTAAATAAAAAAAATATAACTCCTTACATCCCTCGTACATTTATAAGAATATTTTACTTTCAAAATATTTTCACATATGTGTAAAAATCATACAATGTCTGCTTTTTTACGTTTTGTCCTTTTCTACGCCTTAACGGTTCTAAAGCCGAAGGATTCCGAGGAAATATATAGTGTACACCTTGAACAGACGGCTATTTTGAGGTTGGATAACCTCATTGATATGGAAGAGACGTTTTCGACAATTTTTTTAAATAAAATGGTGAATTAATTTAAAAACAAAGTAAGTTCCTCTTTTTGGTAAAAGTTTAAAATATAGAGTGCAATGAAAAATAATATTAACTGAACATTTTTTGCTAATTATTATTTAATAATATAGATTTATTGTGGTCAAAATAAAATAAGAAGGTTTAGTGCCATATCCCCAAAAAAAACAACTATGCAGCTACTGACACGTGTTTCGGAGTTATTGCCCCTCATCAGCGTATCGTAGGTAAAGAACTGGATCTAGGATGGGATAGATCAGGAACAAGAACTAAAATAAAGCTGGAAAGTACAGTACACAGTACTCAATTAGTGCCTTCATGTTCCCATGTGCCACAATTGGGCTGATGAGGGGCAATAACTCCGAAACACGTGTCCGTAGCTGCATAGTTGTTTTTTTTTGGGGATATGGCACTAAACCTTCTTATTTTATTTTGACCCCAATAAATCTATATTATTTTATTTGTATTTGCCAGGTGGAAACGGGCAGTACACATAGAGCTCTGTGTGTTGACTGTGATCATTGAGGCCCCAATTGTGGCACATGGGAACATGAAGGCACTAATTGAGTACTGTGTACTGTACTTTCCAGCTTTATTTTAGTTCTTGTTCCTGATCTATCCCATCCTAGATCCAGTTCTTTAGCTACTCTACGCTGATGAGGGGCAATAACTCCGAAACACGTGTCCGTAGCTGCATAGTTGTTTTTTTGGGGATATGGCACTAAACCTTCTTAAATTATTATTTACTAACTTTTACAAATCTTATCACAGATAAGTATAACATATATCTTTTTAAACAATTATTTTCCCGGCTATTTGCCAAAACGTTGAAACCTGGATTACAAAAAAGATAATATGCACATTATGTTCAGTACAACTGACTCAATAATGTTATTTTTAATTTCAACTATTCTGTCTAGTAAAACCAAAAATAAATAAAACACAAGGTACTCACCAGTTGAACACTCACTTTAAAAAACTTTAAAATATCTACCGACACGTGTTTCTGCTTGCATCGCTTCATCAGGGTAGCTAGCACATTTAAAGAATCCAAAGTAACACTTGTTTAAAAAGATATATGTTATACTTATGTGTGATAAGGTTTGTAAAAGTTAGTAAATAATAATTAGCAAAAAAATTTTCAGTTAATATTATTCTCATCACAGCATCTGTAAGACAAATTTCAAATCAGGTAGATGTTCCCAAAACAACTGTGCATAACATTTTAAAGAAAAATCATTAAAACCCGTACAAACCAACCATCGTTCAAGATTTATAAGAAAATTATTATGAGAGAAGAGTAGCATACTGTGATTGGTTTGTATAAAAATGTCTACAGAACCCAGACTTTCATTCAAACGTATCATGGACAGACGAGACTAGATTCACTAATTATGGTGTTTTTAATAAACATAACACACACTAC
Organism: Rhamnusium bicolor; assembly: GCA_029963845.1. Classification (NCBI taxonomy): domain Eukaryota; kingdom Metazoa; phylum Arthropoda; class Insecta; order Coleoptera; family Cerambycidae; genus Rhamnusium; species Rhamnusium bicolor. Next base: position 755,207 of record JANEYF010002106.1, read on the forward strand.
TGGAGTATCCAGAATCCTCACATAATTAGCCATAGAAGATTTCAAACCAAATTTAGATTAAATGTCTGGTGTGGCATCATAGGTAAACTTGTATAAATCGTTCATTGATAATAACAAATATGAAAAATACTTTCAAGGTAATCGTATTATTGGACCATTTATTGATCATGATAATTTGAACAGTGCAAATTATTTGCGAATGTTGCAAGAAATAATACTAGCTCTTAGACTTGCTGTAGAAGATAATAACCAGATTTGGTTTCATCATGATAGTTGTCCAGCACATAATAGCGGCATAGTAACACAATTCTTAAGAACAACTTTTGATAATAAAATTATTGCAAATAATGGCAACGTTCTCTGGCCAATCAGGTCTCCTGATCTCACTCCGTTGAACTATTTTCTTTGGGGGCATACAAAAAATAAAGTTTATGCATTTGAACCACCAGAAAATATTCAAATTTTAGAAGAACGTGTAAGAAATACTTTTGCTGCTGTTAATAGAAATACTTTAAGGAGGGCGTGTAGTTCAATATTAAAGCGATGTCAAAAGTGTATTAATGAACAAGGACGACATGTTGAACAATTTTTTTAAGTTTTTAATTAATTTGTTGAAATTTTGAGTTGAAACTAATAAAATCGGATTATTTTAAAATAAATTTTCTTCATGGCCTACTTAGAAAACTGAATATCACCAGTCATCAAATTAGGCAGATACGGGAAGTTTTTTAAAGTGCACCTTTACAGTTTATTGAAAATATCTGGAAAGCGACGGAGCTAGGCCAAATTTAAAAAACGCATCGAAACGGTCATAAAATTCTTCAAAAAAATCCCCATTTAACCGATTCTCTATCTTTAGAATTTTTTATTTTTTTTTTGGTTATAGAAAATTATGCAATTACTCCTAAAAAAAGTGTTTTGCAGAAATTGCGTTTTGAAAATAAACTCCTCAAATTGTAAGCGTACTTTTTTCCGAAATTAAGTATAAAATATAATACTCATCAAAATGCATAAATTTTTTAAACATATGACATCCCCACTCGTACCATTTTCAATATTATTATTGTTATATATTATTGTTTACATCAGTCCTAGTGTATTGACCTCACAACTATGTCAAAGGTAATCCGATCCAACTGTATTAAGATAAGTTTTATATGGTTTTTTTCACAAGATTACGTACCAAACACAAAATGTTTAGTAGAGAATTATTGCACAAGATCATATTCATTTAAGGTTAACATTTATTTATCAGGTTAATATTTTAAAAATGTTATATTCTGCAATTCATATTCTGCAACTGGAATATGCATCCTTAGACTGGAACCCTTATTACAGAAATCACATTAAAGATCTAGGAAGTGTACAAAGACGACTTATAAAATTATTATGGTTTAAATGTGATGAAATATACCCAATTGTTGGATTTCCACAGCTAGAGCTCTTAAATAAATTATCTATGACTACTTTGAGAACAGGTATGATTATTATTCACGGTATTTTTTATATAAAATCATACACAATCAAATTGACTGCCAAGAAATTTTATGTTAATTAAATTTTCATGTTCCAAATTTAATTTTCCCAAGATCGCAAACTTTTTATCTCTCAATTCCACATTCTAACACCCTTAAATTTTCCCCCTATTCACAATGTGTAACAACTAAACAAAAACTGTGAAAAATTTGATATATTTCACTGGACAATAAATTCCATTAAAATGCAATAATTGAATCTCTCTCTTATTAAGTATTTTTAATATTGTTCATTTTTTTAACTGTAAAATTTTAGTTTTTAATGATTTTTTTTGCTTGTCTTTGTCCTGCTCTTTAATTGGGTTTTACCTGTTGAGCAGTGTATGTAAAATAAATAAAATAAATAAATAAATAAATAAATATCAATATTTTTTTCTTGCTCTGTTTTCGTATTCACCCTTTATGAATGAAGACCTATTCATAATATGTCCACCTCACATAAAATCACACATATGTTCACATTTTCCATTTCGTGATACATAAAATATTTTTTATTATACAAAAATTACTAGGCAGTCACATAAACAAACACAAACAAACGGGGAAACATTCATTTGAATTACCTGTTAATATATAGGTTTAATTAACTTTAACTAGGTTGTTAGTATTTCGATTAGAACACACGATATGTACATTTTAACTGTAAAGATCGATATATCAATGTTACACTGGATGGCACAGCCTATAACATATATAGACATTTTTGTACTTGTGATTTTATTTACTTGGCGCCAAGTCGTCTAGCCAAAAGATAAACGCAGATTGGTATAAGCCTGACCATTAGTTACATTAAAAATAAAAGGAACTGACAACCCATTCAGATATAAAAATTTAAAAATAGTAAAATTACATTCTTTTGTTCCTCACCAAACTAAATAAATAATCATCGAAATAGGGCATTTTTTATGGACAGATAATAATTGGGGCCAGTTCTTTTTTTACAGTGTAGAAATACTTTTCTCTATTAACAGGATGATGGAGTCCTACTGCAGTAATGATAAGGTATTGTACAGGGCTCTAAATTAAACTCGCAATTTTATCTAAATTAAAAAAAAGCTTTTATTGAAAGTTCCATCCATAAAATGTGAAATGTAAGGAAATTGTGAAAACAGAATTTTAAATCGCATTATATGCTACATTACTATTTCTACAATAAAACGAGATAAAATCTAAAACGGTAAAGAGCTAAACGACAAGCATAAAACAATCAAGTGAGTTGTTGATGAAAAAGTTGATAAATATTAAGTGGAAAACGGCAAGCAGACGGTGAAAATATGAATCAGAAGCAGTGAGTTGCATGGTGAATAGATGAGAGAAATAAGACGAGGGAGAGGAATACTGATGAATAGGGGGAGATATACATGGATAGTGGAAGAAAGACGGAAGGAATCAACGTTTCAACCTATTGAGCAAACGAGTATAATTAATTCCATGAGAAAAAGGATAGTAGTTCGTGATTTTAACACAGTAAAACAGCAAGCCACAATCAAGAATTGGCTTGAAATATCATGAAAAAATGATCGTTACCTCGTAAACGGAACGGGCGTGCCGCACAGAGCAACAGATAGACATTTTCGGAAACAAAAAGCATATTTTAGGACCGGACGATATTATATTGAGGGCATCATATCATAAGGGTGTAAAGGGTGTAATCATTAGAGTCCGGATCCGAATATTTTATAATATTTTCTCACAAATGTTGCACTGACCTTCTGTGATATTAAACTCTAACTCGGGAAAATCGTTTATACATCGTTTATCCATTGTTCTACAGTACTTCGAGAGAGAAATGGACGCGATATTTTCAAAATGTTCCGCGACAATATTTTCAATGTAATATTCGAATCCGGGCTCTAATAATCATATTCATAACACTAATATACGCCCCTATGACATGATCCATCGACATGAATTTAGAATAATTTATTTATTCTTTCTAAAAGTGGTGTTGGTAATGGGTTGCTCATTAAAATAGTTAAGTAATAGTGACGAATGGATTAAACTAACCAGCTGTAGGAGGCCCTTTTCTAATTGCCAATATCTTCACTTTAGCTGAAAATAAATGTGTCCAATGGTTAACAAAGTTATGTCAATTTGTATTTTCTTCTATGGCAGTTATATCTTATCCAAACAATGTTTAAATTTATTTGCCACTTCAATTATCCTAACAGTAATTTTAACCTAACATAAAAAAAATTCGACTAATTTGTTGATGTTGATTTTTGACGTTACATTTTGTAAATTTCAAACCGCGAAAACTTGCTTAAGTCAAATGGAACTCCCTGTATTTTCTACATCAAGTTATGTATAATTAAATTCCTTTTTTTCTGATATAAGTGTTGTGGGGGTTTAAGTTACAACTTTTTGAAATATTTGCGATTTTCTTAGAAATTCAGGAATTTTAGTAAAAATTTTATCAAATTAGCCATGATTATAAACAATCAGTAATATCAGTCATTCTCTTATGTCAAAAAATGCCACCGCGTTTAAATTACACACCTGAAGACTTTTTGAATTTGTTTATTATTTTATGGAGAATGTGATAAAGTAATCAAGAACTTGTAGTACATTTGCAACTCGATATCCACAAAAACCGAAACCGTCACCAAACACTGTAAAACGCATACTGGATAATTTTAAAACTATGGTTCTGTCAAGGCAAGAATTCAAAAGCGGAAGCCTATTGTTGTTGACCAAAACGTAGAAATAGCAATTCTGGGATATTTTCATGCATTTCCAATGAGGTCGTTAAGACAAGCTGCTCTGGAATCGAGACTATGCAAAGATTCAGTTCACAGAATATTAATTAAACATAAATGTCACCCGTTTTCTTTCCAAATGGTTCAACGATTGAAAGAAACTGATTTCCTAAGAAGAGAAAATTTTTATGAATTTATTCAAGCGACGATTCTTATTTGGGAAATATTATATGGTCAGATAAAACAAAATTTATCAAAAATGTACTTTTTAATCGACACAATTCGTATTATTGGAGTGACTCGAATCCTCCTATGTTCAGGGAGCGAAATTTTCAAGAAAGTTGGCAGTTTAATGTTTACTGTGCCATCAGAAACGATAGAGTGGTGGCATTAAAATTTTATCAGGAGAATTTAAACAGTAAGTTATAAAGATTTCTTCTTCTGCTAATATGTATAGTTAATTTTTTTTTTTCAGGTGAAAGATCTAAATATTTTACAAAATTTGAATAATAACTATTTAGAAAATTTACCTCTCGCCGAACATAGTAACATTTTTTATTAGCACGTACGCATCATAATGCGTATTTGATAAATAATTTTTTACAAGAAACTTTTTTACGATCAATGGATCGCCAATAATGGACCTTTCCTATGGCCTCCTTGCTCACCCGATTTATCAATTTTAGATTATTTTATTTGGGAAACTATTAAAAATACAGTTTATGAGAGCCCATTAACAACTATTGAAGATTGTATGCAGAGAGTAAGAAATGCATTTCAAAACTTATCACAGGATACAATTAGTAGAGCTACCCATGAAGAACTAATCCGAAGGTGCGAAAAATGTGTGGAGGTTCGAGGGCGGAATATTGAACAATTATTAAATTAAAATGGAATCATGTTTTTAGTTGATTTTATCTTAGCCATTTTAGTTTATGCAAAGTGTCTTCAATCCAATTAATAGGCATGTGTTTACTGTTATTTTCTGTTTTTGTGGATATTTAGTACCTAACAAATATACTACAAGTTCTTGATATTACTTTATCACATTATCCATAAATAATAAACAAATTCAAAAAGTCTTCGTGGGTGTAATTTAAACGCGGTGGCATTTTTTGACATAAGAGAATGACTGACATTACTGATTGTTTCTAATCATGACTAATTTGATAAAATTGTTACTAAAAATTCTTGAATTTCTAAGCAAATCGCAAATATTTCAAAAAATTGTAACTTAAAGCCCCACAATGCTTGATGTAAAAAAATACAGTGTGTTCCATTTGACTTAAACAAGTTTTCGCAGTTTGAAGTTTACAAAATGTAACGTCAAAAATGGAACACTTGGTATACCATTATTGAATTTTTTTTAAACTGTAGAGCGTAGCTCACCTAATGGTCTTTCTGTGTGCCAAAAAGCAAATGAGTATCTTTTACAAGAAAAGAGAATTATAAAGGTTATTGTAAACTATTACACCTGTCAATTTTTTTTTTATGTCAAATATCTCTGAAACGGCTGGGTTTAGGCATAGGGTAGAATAGGTAGAATTTTATGCTCTTTTCGAAAACCCTAAAATATATAGAGTGTTTCATTTATAATAAGCAAGTTGGTATCGACTTCCGGTATAACCGAAAGTGCCAGATGCTTGTAATTATTTTGGTTTGATTATCACACTGCCATTAGTAGCTTCCTAAATTTTCAAAATTTTGTGGTGCGTACTTTTTCCTATATCGATAGATGCAGTTCCTGGTGAGACACCCACTCTATATTGGTATGACATCCTCGATGCTTCAGAACACTTTTATTGCTGAAGGTACTACAGAAGCAGCTATCCTGACTGAGGGAAATCAACCAGCTTTTGTTTTCGAATGACCTAGTCTTGGAACTCTGAAACAAGAAACACATGACAGGAATGGGAAACCAGCGATAGCCACGGCTTATGGTATGCCTGCTACGTCATTAGCATAACGTGTGATTTGATTTTAAATGCGTTAACCTTAGTGAGAGTTATTTATATGAACAATATACTTGACCAAAAATACTAACAGAATTAAATGTAAAATAAATTAGTAAAACGTTTCAGCGTGAGAGGTTAATTTTAAGGTTTATTCAAATTTAATTAATTAGGTAAATTACGTTATTTAAAGGCAAATTGAACTAATTTAATTAATCTTATTATTTCATCAAAAATAAATAGCACGGCCCTTAAAATCTCTGCAAATATTTTTAAAATGATTTGATTATTATCATTAAGGTCCGCGAGTAAATAGTACATGACGTAAAAACCAGGTACTAAGCCAGAACACCGCGCTAACTTACACATGTAAAGATATGATAAAGAATATATTACCTTTTAATTGGCGGTTTTGTAGTATCCAAAATAACAGGAGCAATAAATATTTCACTGAACACACAATACTGCACACTAGTAATTTCTAGAGTTCCAGTAAATTAGCATCATCTGTTCTAGATGTTCAGGAGTTAACTTTTAACGCCTGTTGCTCAAAATGCATATACGAATAAAATAAATTCATTAAAAAATCAAATAAATAGATGTTAAATATGTGAAGTAAAAACTGACAAAACCAAAAAGTGCTTATAACTCGTGAAAGGATATCGAAAAAATAAATGAAAAAATACTCCCTAGACCCAGTCGACTTTAGCAGCCTACTGTTCTGTGCAAAAGTCTTAGTTCCTTTGGGCGAAAAACAAAACCGTTTTGAAAAAAAAATCTTTAAAAGTTCGAATAGATTTTTGTTGTCTGACCACAGGCGCTTTAATTGCTAGTTACGCCTCTACTGTAAAGACATTTGATTGGTTCCTTGTACATAATTTTGCAAATATAAACTGTTCGTTCTTACAATAAAACTATACCAACGGACCATTTCTAGAAGCAACTTATACAAATCTATAGTAAATTGTAAAATATATATCCTTCTTTTAACAATCTTGTCAAAAGAGAAGTTGGAAGCGAACTTTAACAGAAATTAATCTTTGTGTATCTACAATGTCTTCATTGCCAACCCTGTGAACTTGTCTGAAGCTGTTACAATTTCTATTTTGAGATTAACTTATTATTACAGTGATTAAATCTTACTTCTCTAGAATTATGGAGTTAATACTTTCTTAGTTTCAGTGTTGTTTTTTCTTTTTAATTTAATGATTTTGTACTTACCACAACCTTAACAATAATTTTATAACGTAGGTAGGTTGATCCCATATGAGTAATTGTTCATGATAAATCAAAAAGAAAAATTCTCATAAAATTCCAAGACCGGTTTCGTGAACAAATTAATTACTTCACATCATCAGACACAGGACTACAATAGAAAATGAGTATGGTGGTTACATACATACATAAATAAATGTTAATAAGTTAATAAAACTTAAAAACAAGGAATACAGAAAACAATTATTTCAATTTTTTACTAGTAAAAAATAATTGGTAAAAAATGTTTAAAAAATTTTTTGTACAAGAAAGATTGAAATTATTCAAATTGAACAGGATTACGTTAGTTTCAAATTATAAAATCGAATAATGTAAAATTTAAACAATTAAAATGTGTAAAAAGGAGGTTCATTTTTATATAATACTTACATTTTTATAAATAAAAAACCAGGGTCGTCAAATTAAATTAAAAAAGTTTTGCAACATAGTCAAATAATCTGTAAATGTAAGATATAAAATTTTGGTATCTAATTAACTTTTTGATAAAAATTTCTAAAATTTTTTAACGTGCTTGTCCTTTTAAACACATACATACACTACAAGTTAAAATCTAATAGGGGATAAATAATTTTTTAAAAAAGGAATAGATTAAAAATAGTGCCCTCTAACGGACTATCTTAGAACTAACGTAAAATAAAATTAAAATTAAAGTAGAAAACTATTTGTGCACCAGGTTTCTTTTTTACAATACTGTAGTTAATTTTATGAGAATTTTTCTTTTTTGATTTATCATGAATAATTTTATAGATGAATATTACTTATTTCCGATAATACCAGATATAATCGTTACCAATGACGCAGCATAATTATAAAAGCAACATTAGAATAGAATAGAATAGAATAGAATAGGTTTTTATTTGTGCTACATAATGGTTACAAAATTATAATTTTAATTCATTACATTTCCTTGTAATTATAATATACAACTATGATACCTACTGGAATCTTCGAAAGAAACAAACAGAAGTTTGGTTTCTTGAGGGAAGATTATCCTTCAATAATAAACCTAAGGGCGTAACCCCAGCAGTCTATTATTGGTGGTCTGTTCCTATAAATAATACATTTTAACTAAAATTTTAACATAATAAGTGCATATAGCTTCAGCTAAACTAAACTACAACTAAAACAAAATGCAACTTTTTGCTTACAAATTTTAAAACGATGTAAATGCAATAAAAAAAAACTCCCTAATTTTTATATTTAATTTAACTATAATAATAATAACAACAACTGTCATTAATCTATTACATTTAGTATATCTTCCTAATTTTTGATATCCCAAGCCCTTACTTTTTTTCTTGAATATGTAAATAGATTAAAATGTTTTTACACTGTTTTCCAATTTATTAAATAGCCTAGGTCCAGTACATGTAAAACACTTTTTCTCAATTGTTTTTTGTGGTTTTAAGGCATTTTGACAGTACTTGATGTTTTTTATTTCATTTATTTTTAAAGGTTCATTTTTATATTCTCTTATAAATGGATTCATTTTATTTCATACATTGAGCAAAAAACAACCAAACCTGGATATATTGCTATTGAGAACAAATATATGTATTCAAAATATATAGACAAAGTATATACCTACCATAGATATATACACATATATTGTATATAAAAATATTATATTTAAACAATTATTAATGTTATTATTTATTGTTATTTCTAACGGGTCTTCTTGATTTATTGTAGGTTAATTTTTTCTTTTGTTCTTTACCAATCTTTCCAGGACTATTTTCGAATTTTCTTTTTTGACCTGTCTCTATATCTTCTTCCTGTTCCTCCGTGAATTTAGAATTTATTTCTTCTTCTTCTTCTTCTATGTTTCCTTCAATGTTTTGTTCCTGAAATTTGGAAGTTACCAGTGTTACTGACTCACAAGCAGTTTCACTAACCGCCGCCGGTAGTGATCTGTTCTCGTTTGTCACTGAACTACATTCTTGATTTTCCAATTCTTTACTTGTGTAAGCTGTTCCTTCTATTATTAATTTATTTCCTCTTATACTAGCTACTTTATTTTTACTTCTTGCTTCCTTTAGATTTTCTACTAATATTTTTCTTTCTTCCCTATATTCTTTGATCAAGTCTTCACTGATGAATATTCCTGTTCCTTTTAACTTTGTTTTGTTTTTTAATAAGTTTACTTTTGTTAAATGTGAAAGAAGTTCGATTAAAACTGGTCTTTTTTTATTTGATGGTTTCCCTAGCCGAAAGATGTTAGTAAATTCTATTTTGGGTAGTTCGATTTCCAGCTTTTCCTTCAACAATTTTTTGAATTTCATCTATCAAATATTCCTCTGTTTCGTTTTCAACTTCATCAAAGCCGTAGAGAACAATATTTTTTTTTAACATTCTCTCAGCCATCCAGAGACGTGTTTTAGTGTTCTATTTTCAGTTTCTAAGGCCGAAACTTTTTGTTTGATGTCGTTAGCTTCTCTATTCACCTTCTCCTTAAGATTTTTAAGATCTTTACTAACTTCCTCAATCTTTTCACATAGATTTTCAGTAACACTTTTTATAAGATTATATATATCAGTTAACGATTTTCCATCCTCCATGTTTCCTAGTAATAGTAGTTGTAATAAAAATTTGCCTTTCTTAGTGTTTATTTGCTCACTGTATATACTGTACGGTATTTGTTGGGCTTTTTACTCAAACATTATTTTTATATGTTGATAAGTTTTTTATGCTTTTTTTTATGAAACCTAGTAAGTATGTAGTCGTAGATTTACATTTATTAACACTGATTTGTTAAAAAACTTACTTTGTAATAGTTGTTATGACTTAGTCAGAATTTTTCACCATAATTTTCTCAGTTCTCCAGTGTAAATGCCTCAGATTTTTTTTACACTTTGTCTATTTATAAACACAGTTTTTCACGAAGCTATAAGCACAACACAACTTCACCATTCACAGATAATTCTAATTCAGAACTTGTTTTAAATATTTCCTTTTATTTATTTTATATATGCACTTTACCACTTTTTATATTGTGTGGCAATTTTTAAAGAAATATCAAACGTAACGTATTTATTCCTTTTCGAACAAGATATAAATTCGTATCAGTTCTGAATGTGGAAATATTTTATCTAACGTGAAAACAACGGTGGATGTCAAATATGAAATAAAAAGAAAACAAAAGAAAACAACTTGAAGACGTGATACAACTTTATAGATGAAAATAATGTCACAGGGTGAATAAATATGTTCTGAAAATTATGTAAATTTTCTTCAAGAAATGTGTTATTCAGTAGTCATATATTCATGAATCTGAAATATCACTTAGAATATCACGGAGCACTAACATTTTAAAATTAGTTTAAAATACATTTTGGTAAATACAAAATAGCATGACGTGTTTAATCTGAGCTACGAAATTTTGGATATACAGGGTGTATTAGAAATGGGTCCGCAAAAATTTTTAGTGTATTTAATTTTTACAAAGTTAAGTCGAAAAGCAAGTATGACGTTTTATGATTAAATAATTATTGTTAACAAAGTAACTATTTTTATATTATACCCGCAATAGTTAAAGGTAGAGTCACACATTAGTCACAATAAGAGCAATTTTGGCCCACCGGCGTTTAAATTATTATAAATATTTATTTAACGTGCAACCAATCATACTTATATTTTTTATAATATGGAGGCACTTATTCCTTAAGTTTTGATTATCAACAATGTGGAGATAAAAAAAATCACTGTGCAAATAAATATTATAAAATATCTCTGATGCAAAGTATCAAAGTAACATCCATGGTACATTAAAAGTGTCAAACTTTGGAATTTTGTCATAATGAAACAAGATTACTTAGTACCATCTTGAGCAGAATATATTAAAAAAAAGTAGATTTACCTTGGAAAGCTCAAGCAAAAAATGGCTTACTTACATTTAAATTTTTTTTTGCAATTAAAACTTCTAAATGGCTCCTATATAGCGTTGTAAATTTTAATTAAAATTGAGCCTTTTCATACATTTTCTTAAAAAATCCGAAATAATTTCATGTAAAGGTTTTTTGGCAACGGTATTTAATAGGCAATATTTTTAAATACAAAATAAAAGAACCTCATCATATAGGGCACCTAAATTAGATGTCGGTATATTAAACCCATAGATATACAGGGTGTTTTCTAAGTACATATTAATAATTCAGGAGATAATTTCCTGAAAAAAAAAATCTTGAACGTGTGACCAAAAACACACCATTGCCAAGATACAGGGTATTGAAGGTCTGCAGTCTACACGAAACAACATTCTTTGGAGTGGAGAAGAATTTATAAAAAGTATAGATTTGAAAACAGTATGTTTTTCAGTCGTAACATGAAAAAGGATTATTCATAAAAACTGTGGAAACAGAGACAGGCGGGCACATTCAAAAATATCAGGAGTTCCTCGAATTGTTGCACAAGCATTAATCTTTTTCATTTTTCGTAGGGGCATTATATACTAACGACTTTAAAATGCCCCTAAAGAAAGATTCTAAAGGCTTAAGATTTAGCAATCGACATAAATGTAGTCCTCCTCGACCATTCCAGTGACCAGGCTATGCCATGTCCAGAAATTGGCTCACAATGAAGCTAAACCACATAATTTTATTTATTATCGGCAGATCTCTTAACATACCAGTCAGTTCCTTTTCCAGAAAAATCTTATGTGAGATTATTGTTAAGAAAATTCATGATGGCATGTCTCGAAAAGATGGACTCATCAGTAAAGAGAATCAGAGATGGCATCTGCAGATTATTAGCTAACTTTTAATTTAGCCATTGACATAAACCAACTAGTGGAAGAAAATCGCATGGTGTTTCTCTACTTTTTTTATGTTGTAAGGGTACAGCTATTGTTCTTTCAAAATCCTCCAACTGGTCTTATGACTGACATCAATTCAGCAGAAAATATTCTGGTACTAGTTTTAGGATGTTCTTCAATTAGATTAAGAACATTTTCTTCTACTTGCTCTGTCCTAACTGTGGATGTGTGAATAATGAATATGGTTAGCAAACTGATGTTGTGGGTAGATTTCCCCATAAAGACGTATGGTTTTTCATGAATTCATAATAGCAAGTCCATATTAGAAGTTCATATCACTGTCATTTATGCATTCGTGTAACTATTTATGATAAGATACCACCTAAACCTTCAAACAACAATGAATTAAGATTTTTTAGTCTACAGGGAAAAACTCGAGAAACTAGTAACAAAGTAACGATTCTATTCATCAAACATTTTATTATTTCCAGCAGTTTGTCCTTGGCCTTTCATGCTGTTGAATCAAAAATAAACCATTTGCAGGTCTATACTTTTTACAACTTTTCCCGTACGTGTTCCTCAAATTTGATGCATTTTGTCGATTTCCAAACGGACCTATTTTTGTTAAATTAAATTTTTTTCATAAAATGGTTTCGAATTTAGAAAAAAGCTCTCCTCCATAATGAAAATATCGATATGTTTGTAGCTTAGTCCCTGATAAAGCTATTCCAATTTTTAATGATCAAGTTAATTTTTATGCAAAACTCAATAAGTGTACCGAGTTTCATCTCAATATCTCCATATAGAGAGTCAATATCTCCATATAGAGAGACAATATCTCAATACAGAGAATCAATATTCCAAATAATGTTGTTCATAGAGATATTTTTAATATTCTGTATCTCGGCAATGGTACTTTCCTCAAGCATCTCCTGAGTTTTTGATACATACTTAGAAAACACCCTGTATACAATTTTTTGCTGTCATTTATGAGTCCGTACATTTATATATACATTGGATATAAAAAATGTTTAAAACTCCCTAAAATTTTACAAATCATTATCATTATTATTTACTTAAAATATTAAAATAATTAATGCGTAATGTAAGCTGCTTTTTCGCACGTGTTTGAAATTAATATCATGCTGAAAATGAGCCTCAGCGAGTTGTTAAAATTAGCAAATAAAGTTTATGTAAGAACATAACCAGCCACTTTGAAATGTAGATTATGAAGTAAATATATCGTAAATATATAATAATGTTGTATTTGTTTTTTTAATACAAATGTGTATAAAATGATCTAATATTCCAAACAATAATTTTTAACAATACTGGAACTTGAATAGATATTTTTTTAGATAGACTTCTTTGCTTTCTCAGCAAGTTTAAATCTGTTGTGTAGCTAGGAACTCCATGATGCTTCACCAATTGAATAAATCAATTTGAATGAGAACGATTCACGCATAGGGGTGAAATTTATATCCAAGAAATATCGCACTTTACTGCTTCCTAATCACTTTCTGTTGAAATAATATCAAGTAGGGCAATCATTCCAAAGCCTATTTTTCATTCAGGAGCAAAAAGATTCGGATTTTATTCATATCATTCACCAACGTGCACCGGTAAAATGACAGACTGAACGTATTTACATATCTTATATTTCATTTACACAAAGAAATTATTTATTGCTTTTTTCCTTGAGTGTACATGTTCATTTATTACAAGTAGATGAAGTAAACAGTGAAAAATATATCCCCGCTCCAATCACATTTTCTTTTTATTGTACATTTACTACATGATACAAAACTATCTGTTATGAAGGAGTGTCTGTAAGGATCAATATTAAGAACGTTTTGTAGATATTTGCAATTATGTAAGCTATTGGATTATTATTTCAATTTATGTCTTTAAACGTTCGAAATGCAATTGATTGTAAGTTAAACCTCAAATAGGGTATAATATTTACACCGGGTGAGGCAGAATTAACTGCCCTAGGATATTTCGTGTTATTCCCGGAACATCCTGTGTAACACTAACAAATACCTATCACATTCTAGCAATTCGAATTTTTGCCACATTTTCCATTTTTTTTTTTATTTATGATTGCTTTATCTGTTCTAAGGGCCAATAAGTTACTAAAAATAAAAAATATTAAATATAACTCACCAGTCACAAGTCGACAATTCCAATGAATTTTGCCTTCCCCTACCATGCTTCAACATGTCTTTGGTAATGCCAGCAGCCTATCAAGGCAGTATTAATGGGGAACGATAATTACATTCCTTCACCTTATCTCCATTGTCCTTGCCTGTCGTCAGTTAAAACCAGATTGTTTGTCGATTAGTAACTCAATATGTCTAATATTAGTCACAATTGGAGAATTGTCTCCCACAAAAAAAATCATTGTCCCTAATTACTTACGAAAAAGAATTTTATAAAAATAATTCATTGCTGAAATTCTATTCCCAGCTGAGTGCTATGGTGTTTTATATAGTCGACTCTGTCTTACAGAAAACCATTTAACACTGGAAATGTTTTAAAACAGAAACATTACGGGGGTAAAACCCGCTCGCTAAATGCAGAGAAGGAACTCTGAAGGGAGTGAAGTTGGATCATAACGAGAGTACAGTAAATATTGCAAGCTCTTAGAATAGTTAGAATGTATCTTGTTCTGCGGTTATTTTTTTCTAAAGTAAAAAGTTTTACAGGATAATGAATTTTTATTATCCGTAATAATAACATGAGAATCTTCCTGGCATTTGTAGGATTAACTTTTAATATAAATTTTTAATAAATGTATGGCCTGGACTTCTGTTCATGATTGGAACATGTATATTCTACCACTCGTGAACCTTAGTATGACTTCTTTAATGCATTACCATAATTTATAAAACGTATGCCTGCCAGAATGGATACACAGCTGTCGTGAAATGATGAATGTCTACTTCGAGTTCGAATTAATAATTTAATAGTTTAATAATTTTTATGTACCAGAATATCGTGAACAATTTACAATACAATTTGTACAAGATGAAGAACTTCGTGTCATGATCTTTAGTTTTGAATTTGTTATTATTCTAAATAAGAAGTATGTCATAATCTCACAAATATCTGTATAAATCTGTATTAATTTTGTATAATACATATAAAACCAACGAAGCACGGGGCAAACAAGGTCACTTGTATGCGCATTTTACTCTTATCCGTTGATTATTGGCCGTCGACGGTGTATTACACACCTGAGAATTACCGAATCACTTGACTACAATAATGTGCAATGTCAGCTAGAGCTACGGATGGCTGATTCAAACATTTTATTGAATCAGTTCCAACCTGATCCAGTCCAGGCAAATACCTAGTTCAAATATCAGTTCCAGTTCCTAGTTTCGACCGGCCTATTAACGCTTTAAGTAGATCCGCGTTTTTAGCGGTTAGTGAAGGACTGGAACGGTACTTGTTCAGCGTTAAGCATCTCTGTTTTGTTTAGTTCGACAGTTCAATTAGTTTGAGTTCCTTTATGGATTTTGCGACCAGTCCACACTTCAAGAAGATAGAAAAGTCCGCATTCGTGCCGTCCGCATATAAGAATTATGTCTGCCGCTGGGCGGGCTCGGACTGCTACTCGTACCTGGTTTAATTATCAGTTAGGATCAGTTCCATTTGTCCAACCTACCGGACCTGTTCCAAAGTATCAGTATTAGTTAGCCATCTTTAGCTAGAGTTAGACTGTAGTATCGCATCAGCTATATTATGGTGCACTACTTTTTCACTAGAATGTTCATTTATTTCCGTCTTCCTGGAGAAACGTATCGAAATTTTTCTAATTCATCCTAGAGAGTGTTAAATTTTGATATGAGAAAATTATCAAAACATCTAAACAATTTAAATTTTTCTCATTTTTTCGAAATGAAAAGTGATTCTACAAACAGACATTCTCTAAGATAATGGCAAGTCCAAAAGAACAATGAAAATAGGATCAAAAATAACACGCAAAGCAATATTCTAATTTGCTATGAATGCCATTGCTAAGGTTCGATATATATTAGGCTTAATATATTGAACAATCTCCAAGATTTTCACTCATCTTCCACAGCATTAGGCTTATTTTCAAAGCCATAAATCGCAGATTTACAATACCCCCACAAAAAGAAATCATTTGTTGTGAGATCTGGCGACCTGTCTGCCCACAAGATGATTGCCCTTCCCGTTGTTAAATGATTTGGAAAAGTATTGTTCAAGTATATTTCAACTAAACCGTAATTATGGGCTGGACAACCATATTGGAACCAAATATCACCAAATCTTTCCCCTTCTATCTGACGAATTTCCGGAATATGTTGCTGCAATAAATCCATGGATTATATTGACACAGTAACGGAAATGTAGATTCATCTGCGAACACTATGTTTCTAAAACATTTTCGTCTGTGTATATTTTTTCCATTACTGTTTCGCAAAATTCCATTCGCTGGATATTGTCTGTGGGAAGAATCTCATGTTTTTTCTTACTTTGTAGGAATGGTATAGTAGACCACAACTTTAAGAGACACATAAAAAATCTTAAAGCTTTGCCGCGATGGTCCTTAGGATAGAGCGGAGCATGCTTTATTTTTCTACAGCATATTAAATAATAAATATAATGTATTAATACATAAAACATCATTATTCTCATGTAAAGTATGTTTTGGTATGTTTAAAATAAGAAATTAACAGAAACGCGACTGTATCAATTATAATTTCAAATTATTTTGATATAATTACGCAACTCTCTCCTAAAATATTTTCCGATTTAACGGTCACTACCGAACCAGATGTAAAAGCCTAATAACGAGAAAACATGCAGAGACGGACGGTCATTCTTCCGCGAAAGATCGACCGATTCGTGCCTTTTAGAATTTATATAGGTTATGTGCTTTATAAATACAGTGTGTGCTTCAGTGTTTACAGTTTATTTGGATTGTGAGAGCCTAGAATGTATAATACTTTAACAGATAAGTGAAATTTTTTTTGTGTTTAAGCGTATTTTATGTAGTTGTGTTTTTATAAATATTCCGGCGGATGGTGAATTATTTGAGTGTTTTCCATTTATAAGTGGCTGTGGTAAAATAATATTGTGATAATGTTCAGGCCTTGGGAAGATCCTCAACCTAGCACTAGCAGAGAATTTCACGAAGATATAGGGAATGGTAATGGCTCACAAATTACAAAGAAAATTTCAGACATCATTGTTACCAAATATAGAAAAAACCAGCGTAATTGTTTTAGACAATGCTTCGAAAAATTACCAAATACTGGAACAAAGAAAAAAGATATTCAAGAATTTCTCCAAAAATATAATTTGGAATTTCAAAAAAAATTTTAAAAGGAAATATCTATTGGATATTGTTAAGAAACAAAATTTCTCAAAACAATATGTAATTGATAAAATGGCTGAAGCTCAAGGACATACAGTTTTATGGTTGCCCCCATATTTTTGTATTTTCAACCCGATCGAACTAATATGGAGTCAACTGAAAAGAAAACACCTTTCCCAAATTTGATGCTAAGGTAATCGACCTTACTAAAGCTGAAGTGAGAGAAATAACACCGTTATTAGCAAAATTGTATTCAGCATGTCATTAAAATTGAAGATGAATACATTAAGTTATGAAAAAGCATCAGCCCTAATCAAGACCGTTTAATAATATATCTTGATTCAGATACCGATTTAGAAAGTGGTTGTGAAGTGTTGAGTGAGTATAGTGATTAGTGTATTAAATAAAATATGTGATTTAGTGTACATTGTGAATTTATCGTTTTATTAGTGTTTTACATATGCGCAATTGTAATATAACATTATTTTCATTTATTATGTAATATATACCTATGTATACATATTTTATTTGATAATTATTTATTTGTTTTTCACAATTGAATTTATTTATTTGCTAATTATTTATTTGTTTTCCAGAATTGAATTTATTTATTTGATAATTATTTGTTTGTTTTCTTGAATTTAATTTATTTATTTAATCTGGGTCAATTAGATCAAGTTAGAGTTATTGATATAAATATAATATTTTATTTATTTTAAGATTTGCTTTATTTCTTTTACCTGTTTTAAAAATATCGATCACCTTAAATCTGAACCTACAATAATAATTCGATATATTAAATTATTATTGACTAAACTGAACAACAAGAGAATATTGGATATGATTTTAATTTTGACTAAAAAAATTCATCAATGCTACACCAATATATAAAATATTATTCCTGTCTTGACACAAGCAAATCAGAGTAATTTTTTTTTAATTTATCATGGTATCAAATAACTATTTATTTATCAAAGATACAATACTTTTAAATTTCTAACATTGTGTGTTTCAACGCACAAAAGTTTTAAATACGGTACTGAGTCGCATGTAATTACGCCCGTTTGACACTTTTAAGGCCGGTTTTTATGGCCTTTTAGTAACCGTTAGTTCAGGAGGGTGTTGCGTAATTATATCAAAATAATTTGAAATTATAATTGATACAGGCGCGTTTCCGTTAATTTCTTATTTTAATCATGCCAGAACATACGTTACATAAGAATAATGATGTTTTACGTATTAAGTATTACATTATATTTATTATTTAATATGCTGTAGAAAAATAAAGCATGCCCTGCTCTATCCTAAGGATCATCGCGGCAAAGCTTTGAGATTTTTTATGTCTCTTAAAGTTGTGGTCCACTATATCCATTTTTCTTTGGAATTCGTCTAACAGTCGTTGCACTTGAATTTACTGCTGCGACAATTTGTCTACTAAAAAATGTCGGATTTTCGTTGGTAGTAGCGTAAACCATGATTTCTATTACTTCACCGTTATCGTCGACGACATGAGGCCTCATGTGTTGGGAGGGAAATATGCAGCCATATTGATTAAAACTTTGAAAGATAGAGATAACAGATAGAGAGTAGGTCATCTTCAAGTGTAGCTGCAAATAATTCTATTATTTGTCGCACAGTATGATTCTGGTGGTGCCATTTAATAATTTGCAACTGGTATCTTCCATTATTTTTAGAATATAAATTTCATTATTTTTAGAATGTAAATTTATTGTCTGTAGAACTCACCTTTATTTCTGTCGCTTGTGTTCGAAGTTCGAAGCGAATTGATACTGAAATTTGAAATGATGGATGAATCGCTCACACCGCTGCCAACGGTCAAACATAAATTGCGCATACTAATGGCCGTGTTCACCTCCTCGTGGTTTTATCTGTATATTGTCTTCACATGCTAATTATTCAGGATATGTAATTTAAAACATTTTAGGTATCTTCTTGGTTAAATTTCTATTCGGAATAAAATGGAAATATAATTGCAACAAAAATTATTTATTTCAATACTTTTACAAAAGTTTATTACAATAAGTATAACATACACATATTTTTAAACAACTACTTTCCCAGCTATTTGCCACCATGAATATTGAATTATAAAAAAGATAATATGCACCTGAGATAATAATGGCATTTTTAATTAAAACTATTTTGTTCAATAAAATCAAAAATAAACAAAACAAAAGTACTCACCAATCTAACAATCACTTCACAATTTTAAAACATTCATAAAACCATATTTCTGTATTTTCAATCTTAGTGTGACCCTCTCAAAACCTCGAAAGCAACTGGGAACCTTAGTAACTCCAATTTAATAAATATCAATTATACATAACCTTCATAAATGATTAAAAACTACGTGATCAATTGGTACCTTTCAACTTCATTTTGCGGCAGTACCTGATGAGGATTTTGAATTTTGGACGTGTCCTCCTTTTGTGAGAGGGGCTTGGTGGCCTAAACAGGTTGTCGAAATATTGGTAACGTCTGCTCCCTTATTTGAGTGATGTTGGCGGTTAGCGAAGAGTTTAAATTCGTAGAATCATTGAGAATTATCTCTGATATAGTCCACTATGGGCACAATGTCGTTGCAAATTTGGCGTAATTCCCTTAAAGTGGTGTATCTTGTGGAGTTACTTTTTAGTTATTAGGCGTAGAAATTTATTTTCTAAAACATCCACTTTGTGTAATGTCGTCGCCCTCGCGGGTGCAGAATACGTTAGGACTGGTCTCACTATTATAGTGTAAATCAATTTTTTGTTATCTCTGTTTAGTTTGCTATAGTCTCCTGGACACGAAGGAGGCTTTGCGTATAATCTCGTTTACATATTTTCTGAAATTTAGTCTTTTATCTAAAGTTACTCCTAAATATTTTACTTTCTGTTTCGTCTCAATTTGACTACAGCCCATCGAAATAGGTCTAATAATTTTATTATATTTTATTTTATTATATATAAACCAAAATCTCGAGGTCGAAAAAATCACGATTACTATAGTAAAAATGTATGCAGTTAATTATTACTGATAATTGAATACGCCAGTTAATGTTTAAGATAATTTTTCTTTTTATCAGTCTTTTAAATATAAATTTTTATTTAAATGGTAAATCGGCTTATAACATAACAGTTCTTTCTAAATGGAAATGTTTTGATATTAACGTATTCTTTGTGCCGAAGGAAATAACTACTGTAAAAAGGAAATTTTCCAGACCTCGTACAACTCCTACATGTCTACATTGGCTTTCTAAGAAGATTATCCTTTTTAATCTTTTATCCTCTTGTGTTGCGTATGAATGTGAAAAATATATATATATATATATATATATATATATATATATATATATATATATATATATATATATATATATATATATATATATATATATATATATATATATATACCAGGTGAGTCACGAATTGCGCTCGCCCCGATATCTCCTAAAATATTTGGAATAGAAAATTGAAATTTCGAGGGCTTATTATACGACTAAAATGCCATCTTTTCAATAATAAATCAAGTTTGGTGCACATCCGGTTTGACCGGAAATGCCCACAACTTTCGATTTTTAAATGAAACACCCTATATATTTTTACATTTTTGGAATCTAGAGGAAATTTTGAATACAATACATCTATTTTGGTCACTTTTTTGATAAACATTAAAAATTTTATTAAAAAATCTATTTCTGAATCCAGAGTGCTGTGGTGCCCAAAATATACTTTAGTTTGTGTGCTACGTTACTATAAAAATAAAAAGAGCAATATGATTGCATTACTTAATTGTCTTAATTGTTTCCAAAGCTCACTAATCTATTAGCCGCATGTTTCTAAGAGCTTGGTTGCATTGTATTTTGGCTGAAATCTCAAATATTTCTGAGCGGATTTTCAAAATTTTGGTATCATTAAATTCGTATGAAAATGGGGTATTTAAAAATGTTGGTGGACGATTAACTTCCCATTTAAAAAAACCGAGTTAGTGGGTAAAAATCACATTTAAAAAATTTTAAACGCCTCTAGACAATTAAGTAATGCAATCATATTGCTCTTTTTATTTTTATAGTAACGTAGCACACAAACTAAAGTATATTTTGGGCACCACAGCACTCTGGATTCAGAAATAGATTTTTTTAATAAAATTTTCCGGTCAAACCGGATGTGCACCAAACTTGATTTTTTATTGAAAAGATGGCATTTTAGTCGTATAATAAGCCCTCGAAATTTCAATTTTCTATTCCAAATATTTTAGGAGATATCGGGGTGAGCGCAATTCGTGACTCACCCGGTATATATATATATATATATATATATATATATATATATATATATATATATATATATATATATATGATATTGGCTATCGATCTATCATGATTTGAAGGTGTAATTCAATGCAGGTCGGGGTATTTGCCCGCTGAGTAGTTGTTTCCTTCAAATCATATTTAATAACATTAGTTTAGTCCACCTGGGCTAGGGGTCGCCGCTCTCGGTACTTGCTGTGATGCAAGTCGCTATCCGCCACAGAGACATCTAGGATGTCGGTCGGATAGTAGCATTCAGACCATATGAGAAGTTTCATACCTCTCACCACTATTCACTTCACCTTAGTTAGTATATAACTAGCAGGTTGGCCACTATCATTTGTCTGTTCCATAACCTATGGCATACTGAAGAGAACAAATAAGTTCGAAATCGATCTATGTCTGGTTAGGAATTGACAAATGATATTGGCTATCGATCTATCATGATTTGAAGGTGTAATTCAATGCAGGTCGGGGTATTTGCCCGCTGAGTAGTTGTTTCCTTCAAATCATATTTAATATATATATATATATATATATATATATATATATATATATATATATATATATATATATATATATATATATATATATATATATATATATATATATATATATATATATATATATATATATATATATATATATATATATATATATATATATATATATATATATATATATATATATATATATATATATATATATATATATATATATATATATATATATATATATATATATATATATATATATATATATATATATATATATATATATATATATATATATATATATATATATATATATATATATATATATATATATATATATATATATATATATATATATATATATATGAATTAATGGGTACAACCCAAGAATGGGTACAACCCGCATAAAAAATGCCAGATGAAAAATGCAAAAATTGCAAATGGCAGAAGAATACAAACCGTGGACACGTGTTTCCGACTAATTGGTCTTCATCAGCACGGTGTAGCTGAGTTAAAATAATGGATAAAACTCAAAAAAAGACACTAAAGGAAGACCACTGACAGGGAGCCAGTCACACCTTTGTGGCTTCCACTTGGATGGCTCTGTATGAGTGCGTCGACCAAGCATCGCACACGCAGGCAACTATAGCAACCTGCGTGCGATTCCAGACCCAGGAGAATATATAGGAACAGAGAAGGAAGTTAACGCGGGTTTAAATACATTACAGTACAAAACAATATGAGTTAATGGGTACACGCCCGCATAAAAATTGCAAGGTGAAAAATGCAAACATTTGCAAATGGCAGAAAGATGCAAACCGTGGACACGTGTTTCTGACTAATTGGTCTTCATCAGCACGGTGTAGCTGAGTTAAAATGATGGACAAAACTCAAAAAAGACACTAAAGGAAAACCACTGACAGGGAGCCACTTGGCTACCACATAGGCGGCTCTGTATGAGAGCGTCGACCTAGCATCGTACACGCGGGCAACTATAGCAACCTGCGTGGGATTCCCAGACCCAGGAGAATATATAAGAACAGAGAAGGAAGTTAACACGGGTTTAAATACATTACAGTACAAAACAACATGAATTAATGGGTACACGCCCGCATAAAAAATGCAAAAATAAATTCAGTTTTAACTTCATCTAATTTTGATAGTGCATTTAATAGTTTCTTCCCAAATGGAACAAAATAATCAGAATCATTATTCTCGAAACGAACAAATCGATATGATATTAATATACGGGGAATATCACAAAAACGCTATTAACACGTTAACTGCTACCTTATAATTTACATATACACCCCTATGCGGTACTTATTTTTTAATTTTGTTTGTAAAATTTTTTCGTAGTCTGATGTAAATATGTTGACCAAACAAGTAAATTTAAAAATTAGGGTTCAAAGGGCTATGACGGCCAAAGCCGTCGTGCGCACTGAGGCTGCAAAATCTGTCACCAGTGCTGATGACGGACATATACGTCATTCCATAATTATGTTATTTATCTTGTTACCTACACTAAAAAAATACGATTTTATATGAACAAAGCATGTTTTATTTAGAAAAGTTAACTATGAATAAAAAACTAAAATTATATAGTTGAAACATAAAAACTTACGTGCCTATTTTATAAACTACATGACACAGTGGGACCTACAAGCACAAAAAAACGAATGATTCTTACTACAAACTAATGAAATAAATAAACGGAACAAAAAAAGGCCATTGGAAACTTCACAAATTTTGGTGATACAGTGTGAAACATTCATCTAGGCATAAATAGGGTGCATTTCTGCAGGCAGAGCAATGGTAACTTGTGTCTCTCCTTATTTTTCGGATATTGAAGCAGTAAATGCACCTCCTTGAAATCGCTTTACCTCGAGGTCCTTGAGGGTTCTTTTAGGATGGTGGGTGTTCTCACGAAGACCTGGCGCTAGTCCTATGGCTTCTGGAACTAATCCTCCGACTATTTGCAATCGGAAGTCATAAATCGACATCCTTGAATTGGTAAATTTTTTGAATAATAAGTACAAATTTAATAGTAACATTTGGAGAATATGAAATAAGATTTTTTTGTACCAGCGTAATGTCTTCCTTTCGCAAGGATAGTAAGACATAAGCTGGTCCTGTCGGTCCACCCCTCCCATATACTTATTATACATATAAATGGGCAGGGATTTTTGTCTTTCTCTCTCGATTTTATCACGATACGTTACCATTTCGTTTGTAAATTCTGTGGAAATGTATGCTACATCCCTTTTGTCACGCCATTTTCCAACTAAGACCCCATTGCTGTATCGAGCAATTGTTTCACCCGCTTTCAATTTTTGGCTTTTCACTTCTTGTGGCGTGTGTTTCCGGTCAACCCGCAGCGTACCCGTGTAGTAAGTTTGACGGTCCAATAGTTTGATAGCGAGGTCATAAGAATTATAGAAATTATCCATATAAATAGAGTGTCCAACATCTAACCGATTCTCCATCAAATGGAGAACTACGTTGGCAGCGTGGCCTTTCCCCCAAAATCATCCAGCTGTCCGGTATAAACAGCAAATTTTATAATAGTGCCGTCAGGTTCCGTGACCATATATAATTTTACGCCATGCTTATGGCGTTTATTTTTTATATATTGTCTGAAGGTCAATCTTCTCCTCCATAAGACCATTGACTCATCTAATGATAACATTTTGTCGGGATAATACGTATCAGCCATTTTATTGTTGAAATAGTCGATGAGAGGACGAATTTTGAACAGCCAGGCTTAGGCTGGCCATCTTCGGGATTACGGGCAAAATGGAGGCACCTACATTTGTAATAATTCTTGTTATTTGCATAAATAAATTGGACTTACCCACCTCATGATCAAAAGAAACCTGTCCCTGCACATAGCCGACGAAAAAAACGGCATGCTAAAAAATCTTGAGGTCTTCCAATAATCTTGTAGTAGACATTGAAATTGTCCCCATGTGCAAAAATACGCCAAAGAATTTACGCAATTCACGTATCTTCTGTAGTTTCCAAATAGAATGTTCTAAAATTTTCCAGAAATTGCACTAGTAGTCCTTTTTCTCAGTCTACAACATGTTGTTACCAGCGACACTCGCGTATTTGCAGCTATTTCTAAATCGAATTAATAATTAACAACAATGGATTAATGACTGTCTTAACTATAATCACAATTAAGCATTTATAAGTCTCTTGAGTTCTTATTTCTTCTGTACTCGTTCGCATTCAACTTAAGACTGAGACCCGGCCCACCTTGCGTCTTATTTATACATCCATTCATACGGTCTAGAACATTCCAGAATATTCCCAGCCGTTCTCGTACTGTTCCAATCTCATCTAACTAGTCTACACAGTCCAGTGGCGTAACAATACGTAACGTTACTAAATCAAATTAGAAGTAATTATTTTACATTCAGACAGTAAATTATGCATATATTTATTAAATGGAACAACTATTTTACTCTTCATGATAAATCATAAATTAACTGAGAACGTAAAATAATTAAAATTGCAAAATGAAAAGAATAATATTTGAAAAAGTAAATTATTTCTCGTATTTCATGTTTATTGTTTATAATTAGATTTACAAAGATTACTATAATTTTTTCTGCAGTATCGATATCTACAGAAACTTCTATAGAATTGTAAACTACAAACTTTTTACCACATTTCTCTTGAAGTTTTGTAGGTAATGGTAATGGTAGTAATAGTAATAATTTTAATTTTAGCTTATAAATGCTTCAGCGCATGATTGGATTTTCTCATAACTATAGACCAATCAGCTTACTCTGAGCCTAGAATAAATAGTAGAAAGATTTATTCTCATTGAATTGAAATACTTTATTCCTGGAGTGGGTTGAACCTTTGATGTGAAGATAACACTGACGTAGTTTTCCAAGAAACACCAAAACACTATATACTGCACTCGACACGCGTTTCGTCAACCAAGTTGGCATCATCTGTAAATGATTAAAACTAAACTTATGCTAACAAATTACACCATTTATACCTAAACTATTGTCACGGTTCGGTGAACCGTAACCCACTAACAAAGCGGGGCTTTTTGGGCCCTCTGCACTATTCATACTATTGTTACACTTTATGATTTCCAAGCTGTCGAATGCATCCAACTATCTAGTATTTGTTACATTGTTAATTAATCTTAAATTGCTAATATCTGTTTTATGGTTGTTCTCAAAGGCATGTTGGGCAATCTTTAAAAATCTTATCAACACCACGGGTGAATCGAGGGTCGAATGGAATCGATATAAATGTCGGATGTTCTCTTTCATCAATCAATATTTTTTCAAACCTCTCCTTATTGAGGGGGAAGCTTAATAGACGATGCACTAGTAAATTAAAACTCGCCATTTTGTGTTGAGCACAATGGTGAGAGTCCTTAAGAATATATCTTAGAGTACTGGTACCTTTTGCTGTATATGTCAAATTCTAAATTATTTTCACTTATTTTCATTAATAAGGTGAAAAATATTCAGTTGCAAGAAGGTGAAATTTTTATCTTCTTTGACGTTTGTTCATTGTTTCCAAGTGTTCCGATTCCATAGACCTTGGACTAACTTAAGTATCTACTCGAAATAAACAATGTCAGTAAAGAAGTAGTAAAAAATATCTTCAACTCACTAAACTTTGCATGAAACTGGTGTAGTGATATAAACTTTAAGAGGTCTACTGTCTATAACTCTAAGACTGAAAGAAAATCAAGATCTTTATCCCTTTCGGATATTATTCAGAAAAACAAAACCTGCCAACCCGCAAGAACGTATGATGCTAAAAATTAGCCAACTGAATAACCGTCCATGTCGGTAATCTTAACTGAGAGCTATTAAAAATTGAGTACAGTAATCGATTATAGTCAATGAAATAATTAAATCTGTTCCCCTGCCAGAATTATTGAACTATGTAACGCCTTAGTAAGAACACATACGTGAGTATCTCTTTTGGTAATGTAGCAGCCGTTACAGTAAATGTATTAACTGATTTTTGTTTTGTTTGTAACTTTGGATTGTGAATAAATTCTGTCATCCTTCTGTATCCGTATAGTTGTATTTTTTTATACGTTAAACAGGAACTGAAACTAATTCCGGATATAGACTTTCTATCGATTGCCAATTTATGGGATTAACTGGCATCATAAAATATATAAAACGATAAAATAAATTTCGTCTCTGTATTTCAGTTTTTACAATAATGTCATGAAATTATTTGTTATTGGTAAGTGCTGAATTAATTGTATTATTTTTTGTGTCATGTAGGTTACATATTACAATATCAAAGTAAGAATTTTGAAATACACGTGAACAATGCATACATATCGACTAATGGTTATGTTAGTCTTGCTTATTTTCTCATCATAATATATAAAGTAACAACACACATAGTGTCACATAAATAAAACAAAGCTTCTATCCACTAGTATGTACACATCACAATCAGATTATAATGTAAACTGTCATATTATTAGAGACATGCTGATAAACCTTGTTTGACAAGCAATAGAGGGAATTCTATGCACACTACGAGTACCTACACTAAATAATTTGTATTTACTTTTAATACCATTGTATATACATACTACAGATATATTATTTTACATATTTTTTCAACAGGTTTCTATTTTACACTGTTTTAATTGATCCTATATTGACATACTAATTACAAAAATCGCGTTAGCATACATACGAGAATTTCAATGTAAACTTGTGTGGCTGATAATTAATTACTTAAATGAATAGTTGTAGATAATTTAGCTTGAAAATCTAACATATGGAATAAAAAATGGACACATTAAATTGTGGTGCAAGATGTCGAACCAGGAGTTCCTCAAGGCACAATATTTAGGCCGCTTATTTCCTTAGTTTTTATTAATGATCAACCATCCTATGTTGGCACTAACTGTACTGTACTATACGCAGATGTTATACAGGCAGCTGTTGCTGATAGTCCTAAGGAGCTTCAAGACCATTTATAAATGGATCAAACGTAACATGTTGGTAATATGCTTGATTATTGATTATTTAATAAAATTAACCAAATTCAAAAGCAAACATATAATTCGATTACTTAAAAGAAATTTTTTGTAGTTTATTGCTTTTTGTTACAAGAAAAAATGAAGAAACTGCATAAAAAAAAGGAGTGTGGAAATAACAAAACCAATTTTCTTCGTTAAAATACGCTACGGCCGGTTTTACTAGAGTATTTATTTGAAAAATGGTGGAGGATGGGGCAGTAATACCTAGTTCAAAATGGAGTTGACGGCAAATCTCAGATATACCTATAAGAAAATTGTTTTATTAATTTGTTACCTTGTATTCGTTAATCTTCACAGGTTCATCATATTTAGGTATTATATTGGTTGTGGTTATGAAATTTGACATTTCAGTTTCAGTTTTATAAGTCTCGTTCAAAAAATACTTTACAAACGTCTAATTTGGTCAAAGTTTTATAGTTCCGTGTCAGTTAAATTTTTCCCTATTTTTCAAATGTTCATCCGATAAAAAATTAGTTTCTTTTGTAGATGTGAATGACTTTTTTTGCAGTCTCGGTCAGATTTTCAATGGGTATGCTAGTAAGACCTGAAATCAACGTTCCATGGCAAGTTGTAGTCATATATATATAATAACCCAGTTCTTATTTTGGCCACTACAATTTTCTCTGAATAATCATTTTTAATTACTATTTTCATGGAAATCACTGATATTTTAATACACTATAAACTTCATTATTAGCTCTTTAACAATATTTTCAATCTTCGTGAACATGTAACTGTTTCTAGAGCTAAAATGATGATGAGAATGCCTAGATTGTATAACCAGGTTTTTCTTAAATAAAATACCTTGTCCAAGAGTAAAATGGGAACAGGTAATAACATGCCATAAATCAAACGTTATCATTTCTTCACTTTCTTTTTCGTTGTAGATTTTCACTACTTTTGGCTCTTCTTTCTTATTCAATTTTATTGCTGAAACCTTCTTTGGTAAAGATTCACATTTAATTTTTATTTATCTGTGTTCCCTTATGTCTGTTCGATGTAAGCCATCTGACATATAGCACTATTGTAAAGCATAACCCTTATCTTATCATTCTATACCTATATTCTTTTACAGGTAATATTTTTCTTTCTGTAAACCAATAAGTATATAATACTCTCAGTACATGAACGTTATTAATAAATATAAACACGGTTGGAGTTTTCTCTCCAGTCTAGTAGCTGAGATACTTGGTTATTTGCACCGAAAGAATAATACACATATATTCATTCCTATAGCCAGGATTCTGAAACCAATCTATTCTCCTAGAAGAAGGTGAACTCTAGTTCAAGAGTGTGGAAACACTTTTGAGGAGCTTGCGAGGCACAAAGAGGTAAAATTTGTGTGGGTTTCGGGATATACTGAGGTTCTATGGAATAGGAAAGCAGACAAATCAGCTAGATTTGGAACCGAGTAGCCCAGTTTCAACCTTAAACCTATTTTGGTTACCACAAGGAGGCTTAAGAGACACGGCCTCACATGAGTGGCTTACGAGACAAAGATACACTGGAGGTTAAGCAGTGATTGCAAACAAGCTCGGGACTTTACAGGGCCAAATAAAATACGATCAACCTGGTTACTGGATTGAAGTCGAAAAACTCTGAATTATCTAATGGAAGTTCTAATAGGACACTGCTAACTTAGAAGACACTTGTCACTTATAGGTGTTAAGGAAGATCCTATATACCGAAAATGCCAAAAAAAACGAAGAAACGTCCTACAATTTTTTGGTACAGCGTGAGGCGTTCAGGCGCATAAGGTGATATATCTTCGGTGCTGAGCTGAGCTTCCTTTCATGAAATGACACTATGTCCTTCATCAGAAGATCGAGGAGGTTTAAAGATGAAGCAAGTGAAGTAACTAGTTGAGGAGGAGGTTATGGGTCAGTAAAGAGACTCCGCTTATGGCTAGGTGCCAGCTTTCCTCAGCCACTACTCCTACTACTACTACTGGTATTGTATAGTATTTAAAATTATATTTCTGGATTGTCTTCTGTTTTGTTTTTGTTTTTTTTTTTTAGGGTAACTTTTTTTCGTAGGGAGAGCCTGATCGACCAAACAAATAGTTGTCTTGTTATCATATGAAAATGAATGAAATAAATAGCAAATTTTTCCTAACAGGGTTTCTGTACATGTTTTCTTGCATTTACAATTTCTCTTGAAGTTTTTGTCTTTTTTTCATTGCCTCTCTTTTAACACTAACCATTTGATAGCCTCCACCAAGATGACGGGATTGTCTTTTTTGTCACAAACATGATTAAGTGCCATTCATTCCTAACAATCAAAACTATTGGTAATTAAAGGGTTCTGTTCAAAATGATCTTACAACGGCTTTGCATCAGTACCTGATTTATATACCATTACAGTTATCCGCAATACTCTTGTATTATTATCTCTATTACCAATTCTCCAAAACACTTTAAATGTTTTATAATGTTTCTCTTATATTACTTCTTATTTTGTTTTATATAAGCTTCTTTCTCTTAATTAATCATTGTATAATAATACCACGTTTTAATCCAAGTCATGGAGTCTATTATGAGATTTACAAACAGCATATAAACACCAAATTCAAAGTATTAAGTGAATAAAATGAAAATAATTAATACTTTTTAGATAATAAATAAGCTGCAACACTGGACTTATTGTTAGTACGAGGCTACTAGTTACACGGTAATTATTTTCATTATGATATTTATCAAAATCAACTGCTGTATTGTGATCAAATATGTGCAAAATGATGGGTTGTGCGAAGCTTAAAACTTTTGTTTTGATTTAAGGGTAAATTTTCTGTCATGTAATCACTAATCAGTGCATATTGATGGTTTCACAATTTATGTATTTGTATGTATGTGAGTCTCCGGCTGTGATGGTTATTTGACACATTCAAAATTCAAAAATTATAGTTTAAAAAAATTTAAACAAAATTGTAGTTTAATGTAGGAATATTAATTTATCTTAAAAGGCAAAATATCTCCTTGTAATATAAGGTGTCCCAAAAAGTGTGCAACACCCTTATATAATAAAAAAAATTCTAGGAAAGGAAATGTTTATTCCAACTATTCTTGGTTTTTTTTTGTCATCAATTCGGGTATACGGGGTGTGAAAAAATTGACACAAATATTTTCTCGTCTAGATAAACTGCACTTTTCACACATTCTATTTGAAAATATTAAAAAAAAAAAGTGTCTTAGAATTAAATTTTATAAAGGCATGCCAAATCAGTGTTAAAAGCAGTCTAATCAGAGACATGTGTTCGAAAATTCGTATGCCCTTGACCGTGTTTTTTATTGATTTTTCGATATACTTTTTATAACAGTTATGTTGATATGTATATTATTGGTAGGTTTAATTGGTGCCTAATTGATAGTTGTAAATTATTCTCGTAAGAATCCTTTTTATATAATCAGGCGCTTAAATAAAATGAAATATAAAAAACCTTTTTGTTGGCAATGCTTTCCTGAAAACAACTATATCAAACAGTTTGTTTCCTGTTATATCTAGGTTTACACCCTTTAATCTCAAAGTGTAAACTCACGCTCTAGTTAATTATCAGTTACGTAATTCAGAGACGAAACAGCTACATTTCTCATGTAAATACCTTTCAAATGTAATGAACTAGTAATGTTTTGAATGAAAATGGTTATTACGGATCCAAGCTAATGGAAAATCGATTATAAAGTGACATTATATAACAGAAATTTTAACGAATATTGTACTGAGAATCTATTGAGAAAAAAATATGCAGCTAATTTACAATAAATAACGTTATTTGGACATAACATACAGCAATTTGTAGCATTTCCACACAGTTAAAATTATTTTGTTATAACTATGTAGCTTCACAGAGCTGTACTAGTAAAGTTGCTCTAATTATTGTATATCATTTTGTAATTAGAAATTTTATAAGAACTTTGAAAGTCTATACGACAATATTATTCCACTACGGCAATACTATTCCCAGCAGATACATGGAGTGACCTAAAACAAACTGCCAAAAATTATTAAAAAAAAAAAATAAAAAATTGGTTAAATTACAATTTACTTACCATAAATTATTACAAAAAACATTTTTTCTACCTTTTAGTTCATATGCTAATAATCTACCCAATTTTGGACCTCTGGAAGTAGATGGCATCACATCTATTCCAGAGGCTAAATCAATTAAATATTTGGGAATTACCTTAGACAGACATTTACGATGGGACCCACATATAAATAACATCACTAAAAAAAATTAGAGGAATATTACCGCGTTTTAAATACCTCAAGACATTTTTGGGGAAATCAAGCTTAAAAACAATATACTATGCGCTAATTCAATCACAACTTTCTTATGGTATTATCGGATGGGGCGGTGTAAACGACAATCATCTGGAAAACTTAGGTACAACACAAAAATGGATTTTAAAAGTAATATTTAA
This sequence comes from Rhamnusium bicolor, assembly GCA_029963845.1. Lineage (NCBI taxonomy): Eukaryota > Metazoa > Arthropoda > Insecta > Coleoptera > Cerambycidae > Rhamnusium > Rhamnusium bicolor. The sequence continues at coordinate 788,053 of JANEYF010002106.1, forward strand.
CAATTTAATAGTATTGAGGAATTACGACATGGCTTAACCCAATTTCCTGAAGAACTACTTCAAATTTCTATAGCGCGGACCACATACAGCTGGAAGAGAAGAGTTACAGTAGTTGTGGCTACACTAGCAAATTACATTCAAGGGGTTGATGTGCTAAACTTCATTACCTACTTACTAATTGAATCTGTATAGTGTTTGAAAATAGTGATTTTTTTTCAATGATTCAATAATATTACATTTGTCTTACAGAACGAATTTGAAGTATCTACCAATAGGCTCCTTGCACTTGCCGGATGTATATATATATATATATAATATATGCTAATATAATCTTATTAACCATTAGCAATTATCAAATCTGTTTAAATAATTTGTACCTGGAAAATGTTTAAATTACTAATTGAACCTCCAGGAATATCAAGTGCCAGAGGCGTGTCTGAGAACGCTGTCTTATTGGCGTGACGCCACCAGCTACGATATCTCCGGATGGTGAACGATACGGTACCCCTAGTTCATGCATTAATTAAGTATGGGTGCTTGTTTCCTAAAATTATTTACTAGTCTCTGGTCTGCGATATTTATGCACACATAATATTATATTGTAAGCACCTGCTGAAACATTCCCACACAGAATACCGGAAATGTGTACACCATGATAAAGTGAATTTTATTTCATTTTAAAATGTTAATACGTAAACTACCTACTATACGATTCAAATATAGCCCTCACTTTAACCGCGAATTTTTCGAAAACGAGAAGGGGAAAAATTTTAAAAATTATGTGTTCAATATATGCCTATTGTAAACCACTCACTAAAATTTTAATAACATAGGTTAAAACGTCATGAAGATTTCATTTATATCAACAAATGTACCCATTTTTAACGATACTCTCGTCGCATTAAACTTTAAGTGGTATTTTCGGATATCACTTATTAGTTTTATGTAAAATTTTCCAGTGGTATTTTTTTCACTCCTCCATTTCGCTGTTAAAGTGAGGGCTCAATATAATTGAATAATATAGTAGTTTTATCGGAAAACGTGTGACAAAAACAAAGAAGTTATATTTTTACACTAGCCAAATTTGGGGAGACGTCACACTATATTTTTCCTTATTACTCGTGAAGGGCAGGAGCTATCTAATGCCGTTCTGGTTAATAAATTTTTGTTTATAGTTAGAATTAAAACCCCCAAATCTGTATAATTAAATGTTTTTTTTATATATAAAAAATTATCTTTGTTAAATATATGTAAGAATTTTATATACACACTGTATGTATGTACTTTTAGAAAAAATATTTTTGGACGTCCCTTTATCGTTTGTATGTAAAAATTATTAGTTTGCGATTGAAATCTATTTAAATAATAACATTTACTAAAAAAAAGTCCTACCGCAAAAGGGATAATTGACAAGTTTGTGTCCGATAATTTTCAATAGCACTCAGTAGGCTCCACAAAATCCACGATGGAAAATATATTCCTTAGAGCTCGAAAATAACATAATAAAATGAGAAAAATCGGCGAATCGTTGTTACCGTGCCCATTATACTTTCATATATTATTTTTTATTGCCTTTGCATATTTATCTTTACTATTATTATGTTTTTAATTACTCACCTAAAAAAGATCCGCGGGTGCAAAAAACGAAACTTGTTTTCGAAAATTCCTTTGGATCACATTTAACCATCTTTAACTAAACTTTTCCACGTTTTATGTTTCTTGGAACTTGGACAAAAAGTTTCTTGTGGTGTTTTATTGAACGATTTTCACATATCGCTATGATACAATATTAATATTGATAATTAGAAAAATTGATCATTATAATTACTTCATTTAAAACTTCACAACACAAATCACAAATAATACTACTTGTTTCAGGACCGGTCGGTCCATGGAAGCAAGGGAAGCAGTGCTTCCCTTGGGATTATTAAAAAACAAACACATAATTAGAACCTAATTATTATTTATCACATATATTAATCATTAAAATTTACTTTTACCCAATTTCAATAGACACGGCCCTGCATTTCAACAGTTGAGATAATGTTGCACGATAAAACCGTAACGATGACGCACTCGATTAATCGAGCCAACACAAACTCGCGCGACTTCGATATAACTGATAAGCAACTTCTTGAAATGCATCCCATCCCCACTTCATAATCTTGATATCTGAGCCGTATAGCCAATGCGTCTTGTTTTATAGATTTTAATATCGATTTTAATATACTTAATATTAATCTTCCTAGTATTATTCTCAGCTTTTGTGCTATATTTGTAAAAACTTTTTTGGTATTTCTAAACCTGTGGTGTGGCGACAAGTGATTTTTAAAACGTTGAACATTAGTGCGCGTATAAGCAGTTTTAGAATTGCTTATTCAATATGGAAGCTGGTCCTAGCACTGTGGAAAATATTTGCTTTTGTATGGTGTGCAATTTGTTGAAAAAGGGATTTTCAACATATTCGTTTCAAAATAACCTGGATATTATTAGAAACGGGAGACCAACACCTGATTTAAAACTTTTAAAAACGAAAGTTAAATCATGCTATAGGTACTTTAATATTGAAATGTACAGTGCTAATCAGTGGTTAACGGGTTGTGAAAATTTGTGTAAATTGTTTTGTTGGCCATGTGTACTTTTCACAAATGAAAAAGGTGTTTGGAATAAAAATGGCTTTTCAGATTTAAGCAACATTCATAAAGTGACAAAGAGGCATGGTAAGTGTGAAACTCATTTGCGAGCGGTTCTAAAAAAAAAAACATTTGGAAAATCACGATTTGAGCATTCATTAGATCAGCAGTTGAAAGAAAGTGACCGTAAGCATAGTGAACTTGTAAAAAAAATCGAGAAGTGTTAAAAAGACTTATTGATATTGTTTGTTTTCTCGGCGAACATGAACTTAGTTTTAGAGGTCGTACTGAATCTCGGAGCATTGCTAATAGGGGCAATTTCAACAATTTAGTTGATTTATTAGCAAAATACGATACAATTTTAAGTAACCATCTGGAACACTCCACGGTATTTTCGCGGTACATCAAATCATATTCAAACTGATTTGATTCAGTCGATAAGCAATATTTTTTAAAAAAAAGATCAAGCAAGAAATAAAAAAGCTCCTTTTGTTGCAATTATGTTAGATGAAACAATCGATATTACGAATATTAGTCAATTGTCAATCATAGTACGATACATAAATCCAAATGGGAAAGTCCAAGAGCGCTTTTTAGGATTTTTAGACGTAACAACGCAGAGAACGGCTGCAGCTTTATATGCTATAGTTTGTCAGATAGTCGATGATCTACAGTGTGGTGCTAAACTTATCGCTCAAAGTTATGATGGGGCTGCTGTAATGGCTGGTGAATTGGGGGGCCTGCAGGCCAAAGTAAAAGAGACTTTTCAGAATGCAATATTTGTACATTGTTTTGCGCATCGATTAAATTTAGTTCTTGCTCAATCTGCAGCGTGTCTTAAAGAGTACAAAGTATTTTTTCAAGTATTAGTGGAATGGCTGCCTATTTTTCAAAATCATCAAAACGAACACGAGCTTTAGATTTGGAAGTACAGAAGAGACTATCCAGAGTTGCTCCAACACAATGGAATTACAATGGGAGGCTAGTACAAACTGTATCTGAATAACGACAGCCTCTAATTGATTTATTTGAAAATATTTTACAAAGCAAAGATGATTGGGACACTGAGACTTTGAATGGATCCAGAGGTTACTTAGATTCATTGAAAACAGACTTTGATTTTAATTTTTTGTTAAATATTTTCTCCGAAATATTCCCATTTACTGACAATCTATTCAATATTTTGCAAACTAAAACAAATGACGTTAGATTTTGTGTAAAGAAAATTGAAGAATTAAAAAAATTTGATTTGTAACAAAAGAAATGAATTTGAAAAGTTCTGGGAAAAAACTAGTAATGACAGTTTATGGTAGAGCAGCAAAGAAAAGGAATACGAACTGAATTTATAGTGGATCGTAGAAATCTATATCAAAGACTTTTTATCTAAATTTTGGACAATATCACTGGGCAACTAAATAATAAATTTAAAAATTTTAGTGATATACAATTTTCAGAATTGTGTAATTTTAATGAATTTAAAAATAAACAGTTTCTACAAAATGCACTTCAGTCATAGAGTGATAACTATGGAATTTTTTTTGATATAGTTGGGTTACGATTGGAATTTTCAGTTATTTATGCTACAGAAGATATTAGTCAGAAACATAACGCCAACGCACTGATTATCTTTATAAAAGAAAATAGTTTGGATCAGGCCTATTCTGAAGTGTTGAAATTGTGTAAGTTAGTGTTGACGATACCTGCAACTAGTGCTTCGGTTGAAAGCAGTTTTTCGACCCTAAAAAGAATAAAAACTTTTTCAAGAAATTCAACCAGTGAAGAGCGGCTTTCAAAATTGTCCCTGTTGACAATAGAAAGTGACTTTGTGAATGAGATGTCCCAAAATTCAAACTTTTACGACGAAGTTATTTCCGACTTCGCAAAAAAGGAGAGGCGGATTAAACTACATTATAAATAGGTAGGTATGTGCATGTTAACTACTTAACTAGCCGGCTCGATTCATAGTTTTCTAGAGAGTGCACGATGGCAAGTGTGACTAAACAGACTCTCTATTTCGCTGCGGGTTCGATACCCGCCACCGGCACTGGCAATGTCGGTGGGTATGGTTGTGTGTCTGCGTTATCTTCATAAGTGTAACCCTCGCCCGTGCAGCTTCAGCTTTGGAATCGGGGGTTGTCTAATTTTTGTGGTGTTTTTATGTTTTATGTTTATTGAGGAGTGGCGGTCCTACAAGTGTACTTTTTTCTAGATATCATAGCTTTGCGTCTTTCGACATTTGCTTTAAAATGATTATACCGAAGCCACGCCCCTTTTCTTAAAAAAATTTTGCCTCGCTTCGCTCGGGGCTTCGCACTGCCCATCACCCTATATCACAAACTGCTTCCCCTATATCACAAACTGCTTCCCCTATATCACAAACTGCTTCCCCTATATCACAAACTGCTTCCCCTATATCACAAACTGCTTCCCTATATCAAAACTCACCGCACGCCCCTGACTTGTTTACATTTAACAACATGCATTGCCTGCTTTCTGCACTAGGATTCTCTGACATCACCGCATCGACTGGCCCGGCCGGCAGTGTTTGCGCGCATAATAGACTAATTTAAAATTTAATCTTGAATAACTTTTGTAAAAAGAAAAATATTAAAAAAAAAATCCTTTAGACACTGTTTTTACTTTCTTATACCTAATGTAAAGTAGTATAGTAATCGTGATTTTTTTTCGAATTCGAGATTTTGATTGATATATACGTTTTGAACCCCTTGAATTCATTCTGACTATTTTCCGAATGATGTCTGTCATTTCGTGTGTATGTGTGTGTGTGTGTGTGTGTGTGTGTGTGTGTGTGTGTGTGTGTGTGTATGTGTGGATGTGTGTGTGGATGTGTATATCTGCGATAACTCAAAAAATACTAATAGGAGACCTCCCAAATTTGGTAGTTAAGATGTTCTACAACATTTTAGGTGACCCATTAAATTTGGTGATTGTGGTATGACCAGAAGAGACATAATGAATGAAACAAGAAAAAAAGTACAATTTCGAGAAAAAAATTAAAAATTATTATTACATTTCTGGACGAATTATAATGAAAAAATATAACTTTATGGGAAAAAACTCTCCCGGCATATCTGTAGTATCGCGATAGTTTGAGATAAAGCTTTCAAATTTGGTACACATGTTCTATAGGCCAAAGACAATGATAAATTCGGGGATGAGCAAAATTGGCCAGCTGAAAGGAGGTCCACGGGTCCCAAACTTTGTTGTATTTCTTTATAAAAAAACGTATTTTTAATGAAAGATAATAAATCATTTCTATTATATCAAGCCAATAAAATATATTTTCCAAGTACTTAAATAAAGCTGATGTAAACTGAAATTTTGTATACATTTGACGTCATAAAATGGGGTTAGAATAAATTTAACAGTTTGACATTTGAAATGTCTAATTTAGTTACAAAAATGTCAATGTCAATAAAAAGAAATTATTAAAATATATGACAAGAATTATTATTGACAGTATCGGATGACGCTGATAATTAATATTAAAAATTTTAATGAAACATTTCAAGGTACGCTATTAAAATTTAATTGAGGTAAGTGAAGAATTAAATAGAATGATTTTTTAGATCAGAATGATATACTGATATAAGAAAGTTATGTGCTGGCCACATTTTTTGTATTTAGTAAAGATTCAAAAAATGTCAAAATAATATTTGGTTTTTTTCTGGTGAAATGTCTTCTACCATCTCATCGTATTTTATACCTACATAATATTTTAAATAAATTATTTTTCTAGTTTGTATTGTTGATATTTGAGATGTAGTAGTATAAGCAATGTAAGTACTAGTAGAAAATGTGTCTTAAATTTTAACATTTCGATAATTCGTTCACAATTTCTTAGAACTGATTCTATTGCCTACATAACAATATCAAGTTCATTGAAGTCGGTTGAGAAATAAAGAATTGGCAGGCAAAGTATGAAAGTTTGTTTTTTGTTCCAGATCTTAAAAAATTTTAATTCTCCAAATCAGTTGTTTCATTTTGACAACTTTCAATTAAAAAGAACACTAGCAAATGAAGGCCTATTTCAACTGCGTTCGCCATTTTGTATTTTGACGTTTCGGCAATCTTGACATTTGGTCATTGTAGCCTATACAATCAGCTAACTCTTGACACTAAGTTCGTTAAAATCGGCTGAGAAATAATAATTTGACGAAGAAAAATTAAAAGAACGTTTTTTTTTTGCCCACCCGGTATTTATATTATGCGCCCATAATATATGAACTTGATAAAATCGTTACAAATTTCGGATAGGTCAACTTTTATATGCATTTCTCTATTTTTTCGCGTATAAAATAATGTTATACAAAAATTTTTATGTTATGACCTCATCAACACTTTTTTTTTAAATGGCAACCTCCATTTTTGATAGTGCTATTTGAAGGATCTCATTTTTTATGTGTAGCATCAACAATACTATAATTTCTGTTGAACTGATTTTGTTTCCTTATGAAATGTGTCCTTTAATAATTAAAATACTTGACAATTTCCGTCAACAGAAAGATTATTTTTGCTTTACCATAGTTCCTTTCATAAACATTTTCTCTGTTTATTGGAATATATTTTGAGTTAGATGGTATCGAGTTATCGAATTGTATTTTAAGGTGGATGATGTAGAATAATTACCAAATTCCGCTCATATGAAATCCATTTTTTTTGCTTAGAAAAAAAAAATTTTTTAAATTATTTATATACTCAATTTATTCGCCCGCAAATTATAGGAATTTTAATATATTTGTTTTTCTTGGTATGCCTTAAAAAAAAAAAAAAAAAAAAACTTGCGCTACGAGCTCGAGTGATAAGCATAGGGGACTAGTGGACAGAGAGAAAACTAGCACGTTCGCGATTGCACGCCTATTAACGCATTTTTCAATAATTTTATTATTTTTACCTGTGTATGTGATAAGGGAGTGAGTTTTCAATTAATCAATTTTCTCACATTGCATTATTAGATAATAATTTAAAGTGTATGAAACTTCAAACTTCCTTTATCCCTATCCTCTCCCTCTCATACTAAAATCGACAGTGGAAGATACCAAACTCACCACAAATTTGGTAAGTTTTCAAACATTTGAATTATTATTTTTATAGATTTGGTTTAATACAGTTCACTTAATTAATTTAAAATTGGACGCACCCGCTGAATCGGCTTAGGCCCCTTCATTTGGTCGCTTCGTTTCGGATCATAGCTGGCAGACTTTTTATTAATATTTTTTTTGCTCACTGTGGTTCGCTTCTTATCATAGACACATTCTTGGGTTGGTTATTTTCGCACTTTTTTGTAGTTTTATTTAGGTACGCTTAATAATTTATGCATAAAATATTTGTCTTGAAGAATTATTTACAAAATTTACCGACATCATATATTCATTGCCGCCTTTTTGATTTTTTAAAAATTATTCATTTAATAAGATTATTTCCTAACATTAGCTATAATCACTACACAAAACACGTTTAGTATCTTTTTATTATACTTTATTATTTGGATATTTTTTTGTAAAATTTTTGGCATAAAAACTGGTCGAGTATTTCGCAATGCCGCCAAAAAATGATGCACAAAACCTAGAGGCAAGACTCAATAAACTTCTAGCTAAAAAAGAAACTTATTTTAACAAAATACAACTGTTATATGATTTATCAAAAGACTTAAAAAATCCTATTATTTTAGAGAAATTTAAAATTCAATTAAATACTTTGGATGAAACATTAGAGTTGTTTAAACAAACTATAGAAAATATTAATGATGTAAATGTCGATATAGATCCCGATTATAGATTAAATTACCAGCCATTAGAAATGATAGACACATTATATTGTCATATAAAAGAGGCAGCTAAAATTTTAGATAATCACCAGGTTTCACAAAATAGACAAACAGCTGATGAACCAGCTGTCGCTAGACTAAAAAAATTAGAAGTACCCGAATTTAATGGCGATCCTAAAAGATGGCCGATGTTTTTTGAAACGTTTAAAAGTCTTGTGCATAATAATTCAAATTTAAATAATACAACTAAGATGCATTACTTGGCAGGCGCTTTAAAGGGTAGAGCCTTAGATGTTTGTGCCAGTGTCGTACCCACTCCCGAAAATTATGTAGTTTTTTGGGAGACATTAGTAAGTAAATACCAGGATGACCGCTTACTAGCTGATATTTATTTTAGTCAAATGTTAGATTTTAAAACAGCTCATCAAGAGTCCGCCGCTTGTCTTAATAATTTTTTAGAAAAATTTGACACCTCTGTTAATGCCATTAAACATTTAAATATCCCAGATTTGCTGGATTTTTTTATAGCCTCTTTAGCGCTCTCAAAGTTAGACAGCCAAACGCGAAAATTATTTGAAATGTCGAAACACTCGGAAATTCCAACTTATAAAGAAATCATAGACTTTGTTAAAAATCAAAGAAAAGCACTTAGTAGCCTTTCAAAAAACAATCAAACTAGTTTTGTAAAGCAAAATAATAGTGGCAATAGTACTTACAGATCAAAATCTGTTCCGCATTCATTTGTTACAAATAATAGTGGTGGAGAAAATAAAAAACTATATAAAAGTTTAACAGGGAATTGCACCATATGTAAACAGTTACATTCAGTTTTTCAATGTTCTGATTTTTTGAAACTTACACCTCGCGAAAGATATAGTTTGGCAAAAGAGAAAAAAATTATGCTTAAATTGTTTAAGTTCGATTCATAGAATTGCCGATTGTAAATCAACAAACGTTTGTAGTATTTGTCGTTTTCGTCATCATTCATTGTTACATTTTGACAAATCATGTTCCAATACTAATAATAATAATAATAATGTTCGCGAGAACATATCTCTCGACATAGCTTCTAGCAATCAATCCCCGATAGATGAGCATATAAATCCCCCAAACAACTTTTGTTCAACGTCAAGTAACCAAATTACGCAAAATTATACAACTTTACTCTCGACAGCAGTTGTCAACATAATGTCTGTCTCAGGCGAATATAAAACCGCGCGTTTCTTGATAGACACTGGCAGTCAAGCGCATTTTATCACTACAAAATGTTGTCAACGGCTCAAATTACCTTATCAAAAATATCGCTCCACTGTTAATGGAATCGGTGGTCATCAAAATGTTTTAGGTTATGTAAACTTGGTTTTAAGTTCGCGATTTGATTCTAGTATTCAATACCCTATTTACGCTTTAGTGATTGACAAAGTAACGGATCGACTTCCAACCACTAAAATACCAGTTAAATCGCTTAGCTATTTACGTCATATCCAATTAGCGGATGAACAATTTTATGAGCCCTCAAAAATTGACGGTATCATTGGAGCCAGTTTATTTTTACACATTTTAGGCAACAGTAAAGTAGTTGGCCCACCTAATTTGCCAATGGCAGTACAAACTAGTTTAGGTTACATTGTAATGGGGAACGTACCCACGCCTACAATAATGGAAGTCGCAAATTCACAAACATTTTGTTCAATAATAAAACCTTCTTTAGAACAAATTTTACACAAATTTTGGGAAATTGAGGAGATACCGGCGCCTCCTGTGCTCAATCAAGAAGATGCCGAATGTGAAAACATTTTTATAACCACTACCACTCGCGAAGAGACCGGTCGATTTACAGTAGCACTTCCTTTCAAGGAATACCCGCCTGTGTTAGGAGACTCCTTTGCCTTAGCCTGCAAAAGATATCACTATCTCGAAAATAAATTTAAAAATGACCCATCTCTTAAAAATAACTATAATGAAGTTATTAAAGATTATATAACTCAAGGTCACATGACCCTAGTCTCCTTAGTTCTAGATTATCAATTGGATAATAGCGACATATTATATTCCGCATTTTGCGGTGTTAAAAGATAGTGTAAGCACACCTGTTCGTATCGTGTTTGATGCCTCCGCAAAAACATCAAATTCACGTTCGCTAAATGATACCTTATATTCCGGTCCAAAATTGCAAACAGACATTTTTAAAATTTTACTTAACTTTAGATTGTTTGAGGTTGCTATGATTTCCGACATACGCCAGATGTACCGAAATATTCGTGTATGTCCGGACCATCGCAAATTTCAAAGGATTTTGTGGAGATTTTGTCCTGAAGAACCATTAGCAATTTATGAACTAACTACCGTAGTATTTGGTTTAAAAATCATCGCCTTTCGCCGCCTTAAGGACAATTAAACAATTAGCTAGTGACGAGGCCGATAAATTCCCTTTCGCGTCTAAAGTCGTTGAAACCGATCTGTATATAGACGACCTAGTAGTCAGTGTTCCGGCGGTACCGGAAGCAATAGAGCTTTATCATCAACTAGTAAGGTTGTTTTCCGCCGGAGGTTTCGAATTAGTTAAATGGAGCACAAATTCGCGGGACTTATTACAAATAATTCCTAAAAACATTCGGTTATCATCGACAATAGAATTTAACGAGCCTCCTGAAATTAATTGCTCACTGAAAGCTTTAGGGTTGCAATGGAACCCTTTAACCGACACATTTTCATTTTCGGTAAATATACCAAGCAAAATTTGTACAAAAAGAAATATTTTGTCAACTTTAGCCCGCATTTGGGATCCATTGGGGGTTTTATCAGCTGTTACGTTTGTCGCAAAACTTCTTATAAAAGAATTGTGGATTTCTAAAATTGACTGGGATGAAGAGCCGCCAATAAATATTAAAAAACAATGGTTAAATTTTTATGATGAGCTTCCTCTCTTATCGCAATTTCAAGTCTCGCGTTGTATAGGAGCTTTAAATAACAGTTCTTGCGCAACCCTTATAGGATTTGCAGACAGTTCATTAAAAGGTTACGGAGCTATGGTTTATATTAAATTAATTGGACCTGATAATAATATTAAGGTCAACTAATGTGCGCAAAAGCAAAAGTTGCACCTTTGAAAATTTGTACGATAGCTAAACTGGAACTTTGTGCCTCAGTTCTTTTGGCAAAATTAATTAAATCAATCGTAGATACATGTTCATCTCGCATTAAAATAGAAAAAATTTTCGCACTGTCCGACTCAACAGTAGTTTTGCACTGGATTAATAGTTCTCCACATAGGTGGAAAACTTTTGTTGCGAATAGGGTTGCTAGGATTCAGGGGTCTATCCCCTGCGCAAGATGGTATCACGTAGAAAGTGAGAACAATATAGCTGATTGTCTTTCACGCGGATTAACACCGGCGCCTTTTATCGAACACTCCGCTTGGCTCTCCGGTCCGCACTGGCTTAAGTTAGAAACGGACAAATGGCCTATCCAACACGTCGCTGAAAATAATTCGCTCACAAGCGAAGAAAAAATTACTGTCGTCCTGCCTACTATTGTTGACGAGTACAACCCGTTACGTAATCTTATGTTGAGGATATCTTCTTGGTCGAAACTTTGTAGAATTACGGTGTACGTACTTAGATTTGTAAAATTATTGCCAATTAGACAAATTATTTGTGCATCAGATTTAGAAAAGGCCGAGCTGGTGCTCATAAATATTGTACAAAAATTACATTTTGCTAAAGAATTTGCCCTGTTAGAAAACAACCAAATTTGTTCCAAATCACTACGTCACTTAACTCCTTTTTTAGAGAAGGGTGTATTCGAGTGGGTGGTAGGTTGTCAAACGCCCAAATCAGTTATGATACAAAGCATCCACTATTGTTGCCAAAAAAAGATCACCTGGTTAATATTTTAATTGATCACTTTCACCGTTTGTACTTACACACTGGTCCACATTTATTATTATCGCTCCTTCGACAACGATTTTGGATATTATCTGCTCGGAATATTGTTCGCAATCGCATTAAAATGTGTAATTACTGCTTTAAATGTAAACCTAAAGCCACATTTCCGCAAATGGCTGATTTACCCGCTTCTAGAGTGGCTGAAGTAAAATGTTTCCTAAATTGTGGGGTGGACTACGCAGGTCCGATTTATCTTACTTTAGGACGCCGTAGGGGCATTAAAAGCCAAAAAGCGTATATTTGTCTGTTCGTTTGTCTGTCGACGAAGGCGCTGCACCTAGAATTAGCTTCTGATATGTCAACTGCTACATTTCTTGGATGTTTCAAACGTTTTATTTCTCGTCGCGGACCAATGTGCTCGATTTCTTCCGACTGCGGTACAAATTTTATTGGGGCAAAAGCTGAGCTTGACCAAATTTACAATTTAATTCAATCTAGTGAATATATCAATACTATAGGCGCAGAACTAAGTTCACATAAAATAGAGTGGAAATTTAATCCTCCCTCCGCACCTCACTTTGGAGGCATCTGGGAGTCAAATATCAAATCAGTAAAAACACATTTGTATAAAGTTCTAGGTAATCAAATTCTTACGTTTGAGGAATTCACAACCATTTTAACACAAGATTGAAGCTTTGTTAAACTCTAGGCCACTATGTTGGTTGAGTAGTGATCCCTCTGAACCAGAGGCTCTAACCCCCGCACATTTTCTTACATTGACCCCATTAAAGTCACTACCCGCATTTGATTTCTCTGAAATAAAACCAAATTTACTTTCACGCAAAGACTTGCTCGATCAAATGGTGCAGTCATTTTGGAAAAGGTGGCGGGTGGAATACTTGAACAGTTTGCAAAGTCGCCAAAAATGGAATAGTCCAACTTGTCCCGTAACAAGGGACATTGGTGCTTATTCAGCAGGATAACATACCGCCTCTTCAATGGCCGTTAGGTGTTATTGAAGAGGTTTTTCCAGGCAAAGATGGTGTAGTTCGTGTTGCGCTTGTAAGAGCTAAAAACACCACTTGCAAGCGACCCATCATTAAGTTATGCCCTTTGCCTAATCAGTAAAATTCTCCATTAATATTATTTTTTTCTCTCACATTCTCTGAGAATGACCTAGTTAAGTTTCACAATAATTTTTTTTTTTTTTTTTTTTAATTTATTTTTATATTTTTGTCTTTAGGGTACATTTGAAAATAATTTTTCAAGGCCGGGAGGATGTTTACGCGCCTGAAATTATAGGAATTTTAATATATTTGTTTTTCTTGGTATGCCTTAAAAAAAAAAAAAAAAAAACTTGCGCTACGAGCTCGAGTGATAAGCATAGGGGACTAGTGGACAGAGAGAAAACTAGCACGTTCGCGATTGCACGCCTATTAACGCATTTTTTCAATAATTTTATTATTTTTACCTGTGTATGTGATAAGGAGTGAGTTTTCAATTAATCAATTTTCTCACATTGCATTATTAGATAATAATTTAAAGTGTATGAAACTTCAAACTTCCCTTTATCCCTATCCTCTCCCTCTCATACTAAAATCGACAGTGGAAGATACCAAACTCACCACAAATTTGGTAAGTTTTCAAACATTTGAATTATTATTTTTATAGATTTGGTTTAATACAGTTCACTTAATTAATTTAAAATTGGACGCACCCGCTGAATCGGCTTAGGCCCCTTCAACTTATAATTAATTTACTAATACTTTAGTGTATTTTTTAATTTCTGAAAACTGTAAATACATAATATATATTTTACATGTCCAGTATAGGTATGTATATAACACAGAGTTACATGGTTTGTTTCGCTTGAAACTCAGTTGATTTAGATTTGTCTTAAAATTACCCAGTTTTAACAAAGACCACGGTGGTTTATTTGTCTTGAAACTTTGAAGATGATTTTAATTTATCTTAAAATCACTGTTAAAAATAAATGTTTCAAATTTGTAAACACAAAACTAATCGTTTGTGAAATGGAAAGTGTTGGTTGCGAGTCAATTCACTTTTGGTAGTCTCCAGTGGATATTGATATAAAAAAATGTCAACTGGAAAATAAAAGAAATGAAACAAACGAAGGGTGAAACTATAAAAACTACAAGAACCGAGTTCAGAAAGATTTATAAGAATTATAATTCAACGGATTATTTTCCAAATTCATTATTTGTGTCCCATATTTCTAGACGGAACACAATGTTTATATTTTAATTTTAATCATTAGAAGCCTATCTGATAAGTTTTTTTCTCTGGAAATAGCCCAATCACTTATATTATTAATAAATAAATAAACGATCGCTTTTAAAATAAGTAACCAAAGTAACCCAACTTAATAGCTTTTCCATTATAAACTTGATTTATAATCAGTCTGAAACATATTCATATTAAACTTACTGGAACTTCATAATTGGAAAGTTTATGAGGTATCCAAAAACAGTAATGCCAAATAACTATAAATTTATTTGTTTATTATTACATTTATGCATAAAAGGTAATTAATTTAACTAACATGGCTCCGTGGTCTAGAGGTAACGTACTTGCCTCGAAACTTCGGGGTCCCGGGTTCGATTCCCGGTCGAGGAACTGGAATTTTTCTGTGAGAGAGATTAATCGTAGTATACTCGGATATTGGGTGTGTGTCCATTGTCTCTAAATATGTAGCCCTCTCCCACACAAGGTCATTCCAGACCTTCAGTGATAAAGGGGGTTGTAATTTCATGTGGTGTTATTATTATTATATATAATATTGCATTAATTTAATCTCTAAGAAATTTTTAGGTCAAGTAAAATAAATTTAATTACAAATCATGCATCTGACTTTAACATTGACTTAAAGTAATTCTACAAAATAAATATGTAATCATTGAAAACCTGCAAATGCCAAAGTGACGAGTGGTTTCAATGGTTACAATGTTGTCACAAAGTACATACGGACTTCCCATTGCATCCAACTGCACTTGCTGTGTCCTTTTCGGGCCACAAAGAAGTGAACAATCGTATAATTCTCCATATCCATGATTCAGTTAAAAATGGAAAACATTATCTAAGACTAAGATGAAGTTTTAACTCACTTATTTAGTGTGATATACTTTTCCGTCATGGTAAGAACTGAGTGTGGAGCACATGGCTGAAATTTGATGAAGCTACAGAAGATTTCATGGTTCTATCTCATCCTATGGAACACATGTATGATAAAATTCAAGACAGTCTTGAATTCTATGTCGTTTTATTATATAATACGAAGTCAGAAGACTTGTTTTATTGTCACTCAATAAGACTAGAAAAGTGCTCGTTTCTGCTAAAGATAGGCAAATTAACAATACATATGGCTTTTCGAACACATTGCATCATATGTTAGCAGCTTATCAAGGAGGCCACATTTGCGGCCAGGCCTTAACCTAATGGTGATACCATAACCAAATGAGATTGGATCAATAAAAAGAAGTTTATGAGAATTCAAATAGAACTGGTTATATACTTTATAAGAGCTTGTATATGCTCTAGTCCAGTATGCAAGTCAGCGCTGCTCTAATAAAATTGCAGATGTGCCTTATTGGCTGTTTTGTGTTAACTTACGACAACCTGCAATGTCACCATATATACTACCTTCTCGTTGCTATGTTAGATGTACTTTACATTTTCTAATAAAGGTGTGCTTATTTGTGTTAACTTCCTCTAAAGAAGACGTAAAGCCCGCTTATTTGTACTAACAATGGTCTGAATCTTTGTTTTAAAGAAAGTATCATAGCTTCAAATGACAATTTAGAAAAAAAATATATAATGAAGGATAAGTAGCGAGGATTTAAGTAGCCATAGTGAGTTTTATCTTACTTTACTCAAATTTCGTGTCAGTTAGATATAATGTGTTGACTAATCATTTATTTTTACTTCGCAAGCACACGAATTGTATGAAGATTACATTGAAAAAAATTATAAAACAAAATGTTGCTGTCATTTTGAAAATAACTAGACATTTTAAATTTTACATAGGTTCCTATCTAAGATAGTTAATGCTTTATCAAAATTCCAAGTGCCATATTTGTATTGTAATACTAAGTGCAGTTTGGTAGTGTGCCCGACCGCACTAATAAACTAAGAGCCTAATTAGTTACTTACTATAAAAATAATAGACATCTATTAAAAAATTGCATTATTTCGAATCATGCTAATAAGTCCAAGAAACCAAATAGAATTGAAATTTGTTTGTAACATAATTCTACTTTGTTATTATATCATAGATAGGCACTTATTTTTTGAATACACAAAATTTCACAATAAATAATATATAATAATAATAATAATAATAATACACCGGGCGTCCATAAAGTCACTCCCCTCCCTTAGGACCTACGCAGCTTTAGAACGGAGAGATATCCGCATGCGATGAAAATAATTGCAACGTGCGCCGCCACTGAGGTGACAATACGTTTATCAGAAAAAAGCGATTTCATCCTGTTTTATCGCATATAGATGTCACACTCTATTCCATAGATACTAGAGGGAGAGGGGAGATGATATTATGGACGCAATATATAGGGTGTTTCAATGATGGTCACGATAAACTTCGAAGAGTGATTCATCTCGTCAAAAAAAAAGCAAAAAACCAAGAAAAACATATTCTCCTAAAAATGCTCTCTAAGCGCTCTATGATGCTGAAAGTATAACATTAAACAGGTTTTTCATATAATTACTCACATTTACTGCAGTCGTTCAGGAATTAGATCAAAATAATCTTAGATTCGCTGCTAATAGTGTTCACGACATTTGATATTTTAGTATTTACTCGTAATTGGTACGATGTACGAAAAAACTAAAGGGGGACAAAAGTTTCAGTTAAAGATGGTGCATCCAAATCAATAAGATAAAAATCTGTTCAGTTGCAAATAACTTTTTTATGTAACAATCTATCATCCCAACCTGCCGTAACTCCTACGGCTGGTTAGCTTTAATTAAACATTTCGTGTACGTAGCTATTATGAAACTAATTTTTCCTGCTAAGTTTGAAGTCTGTACTTGCAACGATCACTGAGTAATTATTTAAAAAAGCTAAAAATATTATACTTTCAAAGCATCGTAGAGCGCTTAGGAAGCATTTTAGGAAAAAATGTTATTCCTGTTTTTTGCTTTTTTTGTCGTGACATCATTGAAACACATACAGCACAAGCATATAAGTTTAAATGTAGTTGATGAAAAAGGTAATTTTTGGTTGGTAAATTTTACTTTTCAATACAGTAATAAGTAGGCTTTTAAACATTAATTCTCTTTGTTTCAGTTGTTATCAGGCGAAAAGATCCAGGGCCACCTATTGATTTTTCACTATCTTCCTCAATCGAAGGAATTCTTACAGGCGAATTTAGCAGTTTTCAAGAGTTCGACTGTGGACCACACGTATTTAAAAGTCAATTGATATCAGCGGAACGATTTCTGAATTGGACTTTAGAAGCTAGTAAAAAATATACGAAATCAAATGTTACGTTTCTGTAAGTATGAGTTTTCTTAATATTAATATGTTATAATTAAGTTTATTACTTCCCTGCTGTAGTTCTTATTAACTGGTATAAAGACCACAATGATAAAATGGAGAAAAATTGAAAACAAAGGTTGTGGTGCTAGTTAAAAAATATTTTTTTTATAATTATTACATAAAACCTTTTTCGATGATTTAACAAAGTTTATATATTTTTTTATTTAATTCAAAAATACGTTAGTACAAATTAATATAATTAATATTTTTTGAACATTTTCCGCAAAGGAATTTAATTTAAAAAATGTTTCTGGTATCCTATTTTAATCCTTTAAATATCATGAAAGCGATGGTTTGCACTTAGTTACCAACCAAATTGAGTTGATAAGCGTGATAGGTAATGGCGCGAGAATTTTCTCCTCTTAAGAGCTTTGCTAAGTGTAGACGAGTTTCACGTAACATGCCATTGTTAAAATGGAATTACATTCTAATAGCGTGTACGGTTGAGAACCTGTTAAAAATGTATAAGTTCTAACAGAAACGAAAATAATTTTTAAATGTATATTTACTTCCAAATTATATGAATTTTAAAATCAGAATAGTCGCTCTGGGTACCTACACTTGATGTAATAATACACTGTGCACCGAAAGTTAAGAATATTTCATATTTTCATGAAGGAAAAATTCGTTTTGGGGGATTGACTTCTTCTTTATTAACATTTTTGCATAATTTGGTTGTAAAAAAATGAGGAAAAACAATTTTAATTTAATAATAATAATAATAATAATAATATTCTCGACATTATTAAAGAAAAAAATGCAGTACATATATTTTTAATAACACACAGAGGCAAAGTTCAGCTTTAGAGCTACTCTACCACTTAACTCCATGAAAAATATTTAATTCACATAAATATGTTCGTTATAAATATGAAACAAAACAAATAATATATAAATAAATAAAATTCAAGAAAATGATTTAATTTAACGTAATTCTAAAACGAATTTATGAAAGTGAATATACTCGTACACATATACATATACATATACATATACATATACATATATATATATAAATATATGTATATATATATATATATATATATATATATATATATATATATATATATATATATATATACATATATATATAGTTTTGAAGATAATTGATTGAAATTTGGGTTATCCTATATACATTATAAGCGACACTTTTTGACATACAAGTGACTTTTTTTTAAATTCCGGTTTCACCGGAAGTGACACTGACGTTCGATTTTTAAATAGAATACCTTGTATATTATTGCATTTTTGAATTCTGCATAATTTTCTGAATCCAACAATACTAAATAAATCACATTTCAAACGTCAATATTTTTTATAATATAATTTTTAGCTTTCCATTTAAGTGTGCCATGATGGTTCCGATTTATTCTAAATCACCCCCGTAATGCTAGAAAAATTGAAATCCCTTCAAAAATACTAAATTACATGATTTATTAGCAAATAAAGTTCATCAAAATGGTTTTTGGGGCCAAACTCAATTTTTTCAAATAGAACCATATTGGTACTGTGGTACCATTTATTAGTACTATTAATGAGGAATTTATTCATATGTCGTATTAAAATGTGCGATAAATACAAACAAAATTACAGCTAAAAGAAAATAAGAAAATATAATTTTGTTCTAATTATCTTGTTATACGTGGCTTTGGAATACAAAAAGTGAACACAAAACATTACAACAATTGTTCAAAATGCTGTCCATTAACGTCAATACACTTCTGAACTCACATAGCTGTTTCTCGATCTCGAAGACCGTTCGACAATTGCTGAGCCGTTATGCTATTAATTGCGCGTCTTACTCGTGGCTACAGGTCTTCACGAGTTGTAAGGGCGGTTGCGTAGACAATATTTTTTAAATGACTCCAAACAAAGAAATCAAATGATGTTAAATCAGGTGGAGGCCACCTCACAGGACCATTCGTCAAAATTACGTTTTCTCCGAATCTCCGTTGAAGGTAATCAATTACTATCCTTGAATTATGGGGAGGAGCGCCATCTTGTTGGAAATACATCATGTCGTAAATGGAAAGGTAATTCCGCTAATCTGTCCTCAATTTCAATTTGCAGAAATTCCAAGTATCTGGCACCAATCAGGGGTCCCTCAAATATTATTGGACCAATGATTTTACTACCGATTATTCCAAGCCAAACATTGAAACCGAACCGCACTTGAAAGTTACCTTCCTGTAATAAATTTTGATTTTCGTGTGACCAATATTTTGTATTTTATCGGTGAAATAATCCCAAATTTGTAAACCTAGACTCGTCTGAGAATAAAATCATTCCCAAAAAATCATTGTTTGGCTGCACGTTATTCTGCAAAATCCAATTGCAATATTCCATACTACGTTCGTAATCATTTTCGTACAAGTGCTGGTGCAACTGGTATTTAAAAGATTTAGAGTTGCAAAATTCGGCTTGCTGTTTGGTGACTGATTTCCAATTCAAACCCAATTTGCCTTAAAGACACAGTCTTATCAACTTCTACCCGAGCCAAAACATTAATTTCCGTTCCTTCGTCAAAAATGAAATTTTCTTCGGGAACATTGTTGGGCTCATCTCGGAATTGATCTTCAAGACGATTAAAATAATTTCTCGCTAGACATTGTCTATCAGGATATCGTTCGGCATAAAGGTGTCTAGCCGCAACGACACTTTTTCTATATTTCCCATAAATAATTAACATGTTCACTTTTATCTCTTGTATAAATTTGCGGCATTTTGAAAACAATTAACAAGAATTTTAAACAATTCTTAAAGACACATTAAAAACACCGGTAAACCAACAAATGTTTGACAAGCTAAATATTTCACTGTTTTCAAAGCCACCTTAGTTAGTTACTTCTTAACATTTAATTAGAACAAAATTGTAATGTCTTAACTTCTTTAGCTGTAATTTTGTTTGTATTTATCGCACATTTTAATACGACATGTGAATAAATTTCTTATTAATAGTAGTAATAAATGGTACCACGGTACCAATATGGTTCCATCTGAAAAAAATTGAGTTAGGCCCCAAAAACCATTTTGATGAACTTTATTTGCTCATATATCATGTAATTTATTGTTTTTGATGGGATTTCGATTTTTCTAGCATTACACGGGTCTCATTTAGAATAAATCGGAACCGTCATGGCACACTTAAATGGAAAACTAAAAATTATTAAGTCTGGGACTTTTCCAGATTTTAGTATTCGAATATTCGTTCGAAAAAATATTCCAATATTCGAATAATTCGAATATTCGAATACTCAAATAATTCGAATTATTCGAATATGTATCCGAATAATCCGGATCCTCGAATATTCATTATTAATAGGTATAGCACTGAATACTAGTGAATAGTGAATACTCTATTTGAGTATTTGGTTGGATAGATCACAATAATAGTCGTGACGTAAACCACTAAGCAGGCAATTTGATTTGCTTTCCATACCCACAATAGGGTATGTCTCCTGTACATGTGCTTTAAGGGTCAGAATTATTTAGTTAGTATTTTATTTTAGGATTGAGGCGCTATTGTTCACATTTAACTATTGAAGTTTAAATAAAACGAAAACAGAGCTAGTTTATTATACTTCTGTCATAACTATTTTTCCTTTTCGAAAAAAATAAAAGTGCTCTAAAATTAGAATGTTTTTAAAAAAGACGCAGATTGTGAAGGTAAAACAAATACATGAAGTCAATAGTTAAATATTTGCAGGTTTTCTAAAATTTAAAATTTAATTTTAACCCCTGCCTTAGTACCTATAGTAAGAATAAGGTCGAGGCAAGAAAGATATGGAATAGTTTGACTGGGAGTAAAACGTGCCACTAATGTGGTCTATTTATATATTTGGATTTTAGAAAAGGTACCTACCTATACCTACTATCAACCTACCTTGGTTGGATGCATACTGCATACCTATTCGTACATAATTTAATAATATATTTTAATATTCAAATTTTCACAGATATAATTGAATATTCGAATACTCGAATATTCGAGTAATTGAATATTCGAATATTCGAATAATTTCCCATCAGAATAATTCGTATTCGAATACTCGAATATTCGAATACTCGAATTAATCGTATTCGATTCCCAGCCTTAAAAATTATATTATAAAAAATATTGACATTTGAAATGTCACTTATTTGATATCGTTGTATGCAGAAAATAATGCAGAATTCAAAAATACAATAATATACAGGTTGTTCCATTTAAAAATCCAAAATTAATGTCACATCCCGCTAAACCGGAAGTGAGAAATATCACTTGTATATCAAAAAGTGTCGCTTGTTATGTATATAGGATATCAGAAATAAATGGGGGGTGTACCATGATCCTGTTATATATATATATATATATATATATATATATATATATATATATATATATATATATATATATATATATATATATATATATATATATATATATATATATATATATATATATATATATATATATATATATATATATATATATATATATATATATATATATATATATATATATATATATATATATATATGTTAAATTCGTTTTCCGGGTATACTCCCCGCGTAGGTGATAGGCCCCGGGGGGACCGTGGTTGTCTGAACGACGGTTTCGGCAGGGGCTCATCTGCCATCTTCAGGTTCCTAACCGATAACTGCTTACTGCGGCTTCTGGTTACTCGAACTGAAATGACGTTTCTCAGAAAACGTCATTTCAGTTCGAGTGACCAGAAGCCGCAGTAAGCAGTTATCGGTTAGAACCTGAAGATGGCAGATGAGATTCTGCCGAAACGTCGTTCAGACAACCACGGTCCCTCTCGGGCCTATCACCTACGCGGAGTATACCCGGAAAACGAATTTAACATTCACCACCCGCGAAAACCTGAAAAACAACACATATATATATATATATATATATATATATATATATATATATATATATATATATATATATATATATATATATATATATATATATTTTGCAGATGTACAGATCGGTGCGTCCTCTAATACATATTCCTCCACATTACCTTCTCTAAGCTACTGTAGGTTCGATAAATCTTTGGCTGTATCTCTCCCCTGACATCCTACAACTTCGTAGACGTCTGCTATTGCTGTGCAAGCCGAAACAAGACTGAACGCTAAATAAAACTGAACCCCATTCCATGTCTTAGTTTTGATGGTCCCTTGCCCACCTTAAACGGACTATATGGTCTGCTGGACTTAACCGAAGGGCTCGATATGAAAAATGATCTGACGGGCCAAAACTTCTGAATCTGTTTCTTACTGATTGGACACTTACTGTTACCCCGTGCTGCATGTAAGGTGCTTCTAACTAAAGAAGCATAAACGTTAGGATTCCTCTTAATATAAGTCGAAGATAACTATCTTGTCGCGGTGTTGTAGACCGGTATCGACCACTTCTGGGCCGTTCTTGTACAGTCTCAGTTTTCACAAACCGATGTCAAAGCCTACTAATGACACTTTGGCTGATTCCTAATTCTGTAGCAACATCGACTTGACGCAAGCCAACTTGGAGCATGCCAATTTAATAGGCCTATTGGTATCATGTTGTGATAAATGACGTTTTGCTTCCATATTTGTTCAAAAACACCCCAAAATATTTTTCTAACACACTTGAACGTAATTAACTGCAGAATGAGAATTGATTGTATCTGTTCGGGAATTAGAAAAAACAAGAATGCGATGAAAAAGAGAAAACTTTTTTATTTTAGACATCTAAAAACAAGCAGACGGATACACACGGAAGAAATTGTGCAGGGACGTATTTAAGTGTGATTTTTCCAATATAGTTAACTTTCTGTGCACAGTGTAATCATTATATCTAAGTAAACTTCTAGGTGTTTTACAGCATTTATTTAGACGTGTTATATATACTTTAATATATAAAATGAGATTAAATGCCATAAATTGCTCATTTGCTCAAATTTCAGTAAAGTAGTAAAAATTCAATAAACTATTAAATATCAAAAAAATAGCAGTTTTAGATAAAGCTTCCTGAAGTTTTTTCAGATTATAAGTGGACAATGCTTACGTTGCATGTCAAGCAGCGGTTTTGCATTAAAATAGCGTGACGCCGCCATATTATTCGGTAATAACGACCTTCGGCTTTTTGGTTCATTAGCAACTTTAACATGAGCTTTATCGAAAACATATTTTGTGATAAGGTGTATTAGTTCGACTCAAGAAATTATAAATAATTTCTAAGAATCACATGTGCTGTAATAAAATGTCTAGTAAACACTTAGCAGCTGCAAATTTTTATTACGAGGGACAAACATTTTTGAACCAAAGAATGTCATGATTTCATACAAATAGGAACATATAGCTATTTGCTTTGGCCTGGCTTGACTGAACTCTTAATATGTCACAGAATTCTGTGTTATAAAGTGGTTTGCCCTTATAACCTTCCACGCGTTTCTTGGTATCACATACGTGGTTTATCTTTTAGAAAGATAAATACTCAGACCTTGGTGTCCTCACATACAAGATAAATATAAATAACTTATGGCAGACATAGTGAGTGATAAGTATATCCCTCTGGTGGTTAGTGCTACTACCCGACAGACATCACTGATATCTTAGTGACTGATAGCGACCTACAAAGCAGGTTCCAAAAGCTGCGACCTCTAACCCTGATTGGCTAAACTATATACTGAATAAGAATTACAGGAAATATCTACTCAGCGGACAAAAGTCCCAATCTGCGTTGAATTAAATCTGTAAGTCTTGTTTGGTAGCTAAGATTATTTGTCAATTCCTCATTAGACATAGACCGGATTCGAACTTGTTATGTTCTCGTCAGTATGCCATAAGTAATGAAAAATACAAATAATAATAGCAATCCAGGCTAGCCTAAAGCAGACTAAGCAAGACAGACATAATGAGCGATAAGTGTATCCTTCTGGTGGTCAGTGTTACTACTTGTCAGACATCACTGATGTTTTAGTGACTGATAGCGACTTGCAAAGCAGGTACCAAGAGCTGTAACCTCTAATCATGGTATATAGTGAATAAGATTTACATTAAACAACTACTCAGTGGAGAAAAGCCTCAACATGCATTGAATTAAACCTGCAAGTCTGTCTTGATAGTCTGCTTTAGGTTAGCTTGCTTAGTCTGCTTTAGGCTAGCCTGGTTTGCTATTATTATTTGTTTTTTCCATTACTTACGGAATACTGACGGGAACATAACAAATTCGAAGCCGGTCTACGTCTAGTGAGGAATTGACAAATGATCTTAGCTACCAAACAAGACTTGCAGGTTTAATTCAACGCAGGTTGGGGCTTTTGTCCGCTGAGTAGTTGTTTCCTGTAAATCTTATTCAACTTATGGCAGTAGTTTGGGGTAAGTGATCGGCCTATATGCCACCGAGTTGGATCTCCTTTTTTTTTGGGGATATGCACATCGACAAACCAGTTCGAAATCTGCGGTCCCTGGGTCAACCAGAAGTTGAAAAGTTTATCCAGACTGCGGTGAATAGAACAGCATTTCTTCGACTGTCAATTGTTTGTGCCGTTTGGGCCTGGGGCAGCGATGTTCTTATTGTTAATAAGGGCTTTTTGGACTTTTTCTTGACTGATTGATGGACATGCTTAACTTAACTCCTAAAGAAATTTGTCAAAGAGAGTATCAAAGTGTGCATTTATGGAGTGTCGCCGTTTAATTAGCACGTTGTTTCGTAGATTACTATTTAGAAAGTGTCAACATCATCTCTAGTCGGCGAATTATTATCAACGATTTTGAAACAGTCGAATATATTTCATTGGTAACAACATATTTCTCCATTCTCCTGATCTCGTTTTTAATGTTTCTTTATAAACTCTCGAATCCTGTTCTCAGTCATCATGAGCTAAAACATGGAAAATCCTCGGAAGAATTCCCAGACAAACAGTTTTCGGTGTACATCTTTATTTTGGTATTAGGAACAACATATCAAAAGTTCTATTGAATCCGAGCGTGCTCTCTGTGAAGAATGTGTAAAAAAACAGGTATTGGGAGATAACTCCGTAAATATGACTCTTCAGTAAAAATAGTAATTATAAAAAATAATTAAATTGTCTACAAAAAAGGCTCTATGACATTTTTTCTTAGAGGCTATAGTTTTGACGTAGTATTCATGTTTCCCTGTGCAAATTTCAAAAGGTGCAACTTTGTAAAAAATCAACATTTTTTTATGAAATTTTAAATCTGTCGATATATTCTAAAAAAAAATGTTTTGCACATATTTTGCAACAAAAATTTCAATCGTAGGTAATTTTTTGCAAAACTTTTTCACTTAGTCTTGATAGTTATGCATTAAAATATGGCTTGAGTCCCATGCTCCAATACTAAGATATCATAGCCTTCACCAGCCGCCACTAGTACAGATACAAAATATTCTCCTTGCATTAAGGATGCTTATTCAGTCTTTCTGACGAGTATATCTTCCTCTCTGAAGAAGAAGAAGATACGCTTCGATGGAAGTACAATGGAAGAACAAGTACCGCCAATAAATCAACGTCTTCTCCAATGATCATAGCAGTTTTCTCCAGATATCGTAGAATCGCTGTTTCCATGAGAACATCGACGTCACCACGAGCTTGATCAACGACGAAATTTTAGCTTCAGATAATTTGTTTCGGCATGGATATCAATCTGATCTTGTTGTTGCTGTTAGTCAGGAATTTATCTTGGATTGCTGTTACGTTCATGTATTCCTGCGTCATAACTATCACCTCTACGAAAAAATTGTATAAAACCTTTTTTGTAGAGATTTTAATTGATTTTATTTTAACAGTAAGTATATTTACCGTAAGAAAGATATTTACAGAGTTATCTCCAAAAACCCGTTTTTTTTACACCGTCTCCGAAGTGTAGCGACGCTCGAATCCAGTAGAAATTTTGAAATGTTTTTCATGGAAATTTTTCCGAAGAAAAAGTGTAAAGTGACTGGCCCACATCTAGACGGTGCTGTTTCTTTGTATGCGTTACTATTAGATTTAGAGTGTGATGCCTACACCGGACCAGACTTTAGACGTAAACGCCTTGTTTATTATGTCTTCCACCAGACTCTGTATTCAAGAAGCATACTTCCTGACTAACATGTAAATATGGATATTTGGCGCTAAAAAAATATAGCTATTATAATAATAATTAGACATAGCGAAAAAACTTACGACATGACATAACTTACAGGGTCGCACTGGGGGGAATATACAGATTTTCCTTCATAGAATTTTCCAGTTATAATGAAACAGTATCTTATCTTATAAATATCTTTGAAGGAAGTTGGAAGCCGCAGATGCAACATGTAAAATAATTCTACATGCTATTTGAAGAATGTTGGAAGTGCGGTACGTGTAACGGTAACGGTGGCAGTCTTACTTCTTTTTATAAGGCAGTTGAACTTTTAAGAAGCGTACTAATACCTACACTGCGAAATTGTCTGCACTAACAGCAAGTATCCATTCGATAACCCTTTCAAGAGTTACGCGGATGAGTGAAGCGTGGGGCGGAGACAGTGCACAAAACATTAATTTTATTATTCACTATATTTATTAGGTTATGTAGGACGTAGGTAATGCTTTAATAACCTGGGTATAGTAATAATATTTTAATAAAATTTGCTCCATATGAGTTGGAGTTAAATGACGTCTTTTGTCGTAAAATATCTATTTATACAGAGAAAATGATCGTTCAGTGTCTACATATGTAATGGGAGCATAGCGAAATAATAAATATTTATAAAGGGACGAATTCCGAGGACAGCAAAATGGACTTGTTTCCGTAAAAGTTTGTTTATGCTGGAAAGGTTACGAAAAACCTGGATTTGCTTGTAACATGTTCCATTCTTTGTGGCTCGTTCAGCAAATGTCTCTGGTAGCGATGAAATGTATTTCCGCACATCGTAAGCTACATTAATTTTCTCTATGAGGAAAAGGTTATAGGTCTGAAGATTACGTTCCAGCTGCCGTATGGATAAGGAAATTCTCGAAAAAAGTTGTAGATTTTTAACAAATTTTCGTGAACCGTTGAATCAATGGCAACCTCTTGAGCTTGGCGATTGTCATTGTGTGACTAGAATCCAACTCTTGAAGGACCTGTTTCACATTTTCCAAATTGCTAAAATAATAAGTCGCGGCCTCAATCCAGGAACGCTCAACGTGTCACAATTCGTTCTGGAGGTAGTTGCATGTGTGGATGTATTTTACAAAATAATCGTACGCGGTCGGGGGCTTTCTTAAACACTTGTTTTACATTTAAAATAAGTACATCCACTCTCTGAATGTTTCTGCCACTCGGTGTAAAACGTGTGCTAGACAAGTTATATGAGGACAATAATTATAGGTGTCTTGTAACATGCAGCCAGTCAGTTTCATGTACGCTGTAGTGTCCGTAATAAATAATAATTTGTGTTTCCTTTTTTTGTTCATAACCATACCCCCTCCATACTTCTAAACTGTCACTTACAAAAGTGAACACACTGGCCGCATTTACCTGTTCCAACAGATTATATACTAGCAAATAGACATTCAGTTCCTCCAACTCCCCTACCAATACATGTGCAAATTTCGATCCCGCTGCGTTGGTTGTCGCATCCACGATAAGCCAAATATGTTTGCCCTCGAATTCGGAGAGAACTTTGCCAATAATATGGTCAGCTAGTGGCTTGGGGCTAGTATTGTGTGCTTTTTCGCATATTGTCCTCCTACATATTTTTCTATAAATTTTTCGAATTCCCGATTGTCTAATTGCTTTCATTGAAAATCGTTCACAGCGCAAAAACATACTGTAAAATTATATATACAAAGAGAAATACCTATACTCTAAAGCAGGTGTTGATATTTACTAATTTATTAATTATTATAATCATATCGAGGATTTCATGGAAAACGGATGTATTGACCATATATCAAATAGTGCAATATCGGTGTTTAAAGATTTTCATAATCCATAAAAAAGTACAGAATTTCTATTTTTTAACATAGTGTCTTAATAAATAAATGAGTACCTTTGTTATAACAAATAAATTAATTAAAAATGTTTTGTACTTTACGGATAAAAAAATCTTTAAACATAGATATTGCAAAGTTTAGGAATGGTCAATACACACTTTTTTCATGAAACCCTCGATATGGGTCTCTGTTTAAGTAAAACATATTTTTATTTATTTATTTTGCTCACGGTGTACTTATGTCGCTAGAGTAATATTTTCCGATACGCGTATTTCTCTAAGATTCGACTTTCGACGCATTGTTTACAATGGAGTTGGTTATTTTCGTATCGTTTTCATTTTTAATATGCACAATAAAATGTTAAAATCGCTTGTAAACAGATCACAATCTAACCATCGTCAGAGTGGCCAATAAGAATGTGCATACAGGAAACATTACTATTTTGTAAATATCATTGTAAAAAAACATA
The DNA here is from genome assembly GCA_029963845.1 of Rhamnusium bicolor. Taxonomy (NCBI): domain Eukaryota; kingdom Metazoa; phylum Arthropoda; class Insecta; order Coleoptera; family Cerambycidae; genus Rhamnusium; species Rhamnusium bicolor. Next base: position 817,351 of record JANEYF010002106.1, read on the forward strand.
TAGTTTTTCTGCTACGTATTCACGTTCATCTTGGCTTCGTGTTGTTCCAGCCTCAGGTATATTCATTATTCCTCCATACATTAAACTCGATTGTCTCTGGCAAGTAATAAGTTTTCCCTATGTCTAATAATAATGAATAAATTATATATATTTTATTATCTTTAATTTGGCCTCATATATTAACAAAATGTTAAAGATAAAATTACCGAACAATAATTATTTTGTAGTAATTAATAAGTGTATGTCTCGCCCTTTAATTAAACTCTCGAATATTTATATTAAACAACCTTTAAAGTTTACCTTATATTGCCTATCTTATTGAATTTTACCCCTCAATGATGTTTCCAATAATATCCAACAAATTGAATCAAAACAACAAAGCACTATAATCCAATTTCAGTATAAGAACTTCGTGGCGAATTTTCCTTTTATATATTTTTATTTTTATGACGCAAAGTTAAGACTTTCTAACTTTGCACTTCATTATGTAGGTCATCTAAAAAGCAAATAAAGAGCAAAATGTATGCCGTATTGAGTTAAGATAATTCTGTTGACCTTTTAAATACAACAAAATAGTTAATAAATCTACCCTGACGTTGCCAGCTGTGACTATCTGTTTGGCAAACATTTCATTATATTCTGCATAATACAATATAATCGTAATATACGTAATGTGGGGTATAGAAATCTTCAGATATATTGTATTGTGCGGATTTTGTATTTTTAACGAAAAACATTAGTAACAATTTTCTCTAGTTATATAAAACGTAATTTACTAAAAATGTAACTTTATTCAGTATATTGCAATGCTCAAGACTTAATTTAAATGAACATGAATCTTCGCTGTTTTAATTCCATTACATTTTCAGCACAGGGTTAATGTACTGTCTATCTACAGCGTTTAATCGAATGCGACTAGTTGCATCAATTAGTCGCTATGGTATTATCTATCTTGCAATAAAAGACGTAAAAATAGCTGCAAGTGAAATTGATACATTTGTTCTAGCAAATATATTATTAAATGAAGAAGATGCGATATTAAGTTTATCGAAATCACGAGATGATATCTGTAAATAAAATATTTATACATAGAAAAAAAAGAGGGATGCCATAAGATATTAGTCACAAGACATTCAATTGAAGATGAAAGCAAATTCCATCAATATTTCAGGCTTTTGAAAACTCAGTTTTTGGAAATACTATCACAATCAAAATAATATTACAAATACCCCAAATACACATATTACTTGCATCGTACAATGCCACATGCTTGTGAACTTCAGGTATTAACTGTTTATCCTCTTATCTAGTAAGTTTCAATATTTTTTCTTGTTTTGATACATGATCACCTCAAAAAAGTAATCAGAAAATTCGTAATTTCACAAAAAATCGAAGCGATTAGCAACAAGCGCGCGATTAACTTGCTTGCATACCAATCCGACTTGAAATCGCAGCGTCTTAATTCGACTTGTTGCATCTCGTAGCTCTAAACAAACCAAACGTACCAAAAATACATTATAGAGTGGAATGAAAAATAATATTAACTGAAAATTTTTTTGCTAATTATTATTTACTAACTTTTACAAATCTTATCACAGATAAGTATAACATGTATCATTTTAATCAATAATTTTCCCGGCTATTTGCCAAAACGCTGAAACTTGGATTACAAAAAAGATAATATGCACATTATGTTCAGTACAACTGACTCAATAATGTTATTTTTAATTTCAACTATTCTATCTAGTAAAACCAAAAATAAATAAAACACAAGGTACTCACCAGTTGAACACTCACTTTAAAAAACTTTAAAATATCTACCGACACGTGTTTCTGCTTGCCGAGCGTCATCAGGGTAGCCAGCACATTTAAAGAATTCAAAGCAACAAAACTTATAAACCTTAATGTAATAGACATTAATGGCTTCAGAGAACAGAATAATTGAAATTGTATAATGAAAATTCGCCTTAGGGTCGAATAATTTAAAAACAAATTAAGTTCCTCTTCTTGGTAAAAGTTTAAAATATAGAGTGGAATGAGAAATAATATTAACTGAAAATTTTTTGCTAATTATTATTTACTAACTTTTACAAATCTTATCACAAGTTTCAGCGTGTTAGCAAATAGCCGGGAAAATAATTGTTTAAAAAGATATATGTTATAATAATAATTTCCAGACCACAATTTAAATATATGTTATACTTATCTGTGACTGTCACTATATAATTTCAATTATTCTGTTCTCTGAAGCCATTAATGTTTATTACATTAAGGTTTACAAGTATTGTTGCTTTGAATTCTTTAAATGTGCTGGCTACCCTGATGACGCTCTGCAAGCAGAAACACGTGTTGGTAGATATTTTAAAGTTTTTTAAAGTGAGTGTTCAACTGGTGAGTACCTTGTGTTTTATTTATTTTTGGTTTTACTAGACAGAATAGTTGAAATTAAAAATAACGTTATTGAGTCAGTTGTACTGAACATAATGTGCATATTATCTGTTTTGTAATCCAAGTTTCAGCGTTTTGGCAAATAGCCGGGAAAATAATTGTTTAAAAAGATATGTGTTACTTATCTGTGATAAGATTTGTAAAAGTTAGTAAATAATAATTAGCAAAAAATTTTCAGTTAATATTATTTTTCATTCCACTCTATATTTTAAACTTTTACTAAGAAGAGGAACTTAATTTGTTTTTAAAAAATACATTAAAGCAACTTGAGCTTTTATGCGCATCGTCTAATCACTTCGACTAAACGCCATAGTACTCCAGAGAAATAAAACTTCCTCTGCGGAATGAGGCTGAACAAGCTGAATTTTTGCAGAGACCTTCGTTTTGATGTTCCAATGAAGCACAAAAAAATCTCATATGCCTACCCTTGTGCGTCTTGAGATAACGAAGGTCAAAAGTCATGAAAATCGGTTTTTCGCGAAAATCTCGCTTCCAGTGCATCTGACGTCATAAGAACCTATAACAAAACTTACGTAAAATAGTATTCTCTACAGAATTGTTCATATACATTTTTTTCGTACGACCAACCGTATTCGAGATATAGCATGATAAAGCGGGAGCGCGCATTCGTAATAGGTAATACTGTATTATACTGCAGAGCTATAAATATAAAAGCACTTTTCTTAATCTGTTAGACTGGAAAATTAAATTTCCATTATTAAAGCCGTTAAAAATTTGTTTATTTATAAAAAAATATATAATAAATAATTAATAATAAAAAATACATTCTTTTCCACACCACGCCTTATGTTTCCTTGCCTTCCTCCTCGTCTTCGTCGGGTTCCACTAGCACCTCGATCAACACATTATCTTCGTCAGACGCTTCCTCTATATCTGTTGGCTCTATGTCTGTTGGCAAAACCTCTTCAGGCTCAAGGTCACTGAAGTCTTCGATGTTTTGCAACTCTGTTGACGGGTTCAGGCATGCCTGTCCGTGACACTAACCACAAACTTTGGAGCATGGCAGCCCGACTTTTCTACACCCGCACTGCGCACCACACCCCTTTTTTACAATTACAGAATATTGTATTTAATAGTTCGTCTGGAGCAGGTGGCAGTAGTGTTGTTTTCGGCTGTAATATGTCGTTTTTTAAATCCCAACCCCATTCTTCGGGTTGTAGATTTTTCCCTAGCCAAATCTGTACTTGGTAGTAGACCCGATAAATACGCTGTCGAGCTGCTTCACTGGTAGGTGGAAGGGATGACAATTTAACAGGTCTATTAAGTCGTGTAGTCTTAATGAATTGGGTGTATCTAAATTTGTGAAGGTTCACTTCATCTTTTGGAGCACCATACATAACTAACAGAAAACGCTTTCCGTTCTGAAATACTCTATCTGGCGGGCAGTTTTCTGCTTGAAATATTTGAGCCGAGTGAGTCAAATCGGGATGTTTCTCAAACGGTTGGTCGTACGAAAAAAAATGTATATGAACAATTTTGTAGAGAATACTATTTTACGTAAGTTTTGTTATGAGTTCTTACGACGTCAGATGTTCTGGAAGCGAGATTTTCGCGAAAAACCGATTTTCATGACCTTTGACCTTCGATATCTCAAGACGCACAAGGGTAGGCATATGAGATTTTTTTGTGCTTCATTGGAACATCAAAACGAAGGTCTCTGCAAAAATTCAGCTTGTTCGGCCTCATTCCGCAGATGGCCTTTATTTTTACCTTATTTCCCTGGAGTAATAGATGATAGTACCTTTACATGGATGTAGTCATAATTTTATTTTTCAGTAACACTGACGTAGTTTTTCCACAAAACGTAGTTTTCCACAAGTTGGCATCATCTGGAGATGTGATTAAAACTCAGATTAATCATCTTCTGATCCTTCAACTTGACTAGCGAAATGCTCATCGAGTGCAATAAATGATATTTAGGTATTTCATGGAAAACTGTCAACTTCACATCAATGTACCTGATTAAAAACGTTAGTTACAATATTTCGATCTGATGAAGTCAGATTGTTTTGATAATGATTATAATCAATATAATGGCTCCAAAACTCAATGTTTTTTAAATATTTCATGCTCAATCTCTTTCTTTATTAACACTAATTTTTCGACCATTAGGCATCATTACATATATTATATTTACTACGAATCTCAAAAGTGGGGTCAAAGTTTTACAATGATTTTTGTTTTTGTTAGTTAGAAACATTTTTGATAGTTTCGTACTGGGCTACGCTTGACCTTCTGAAAATATATATTTTGTTGCATCTGGCTAAATGTATTTAAATGTTTAACCAGTGGGAAATATTCCAATAAAACTGAATTTCCGAATTATTCAATGTGGTGGAATCTTTTTATGTAGACATATTTCAATAAAAAATGGCAATTGACATTCACTTATAGCATTAGCCATGAATACATTTTCTTTGTCATTCTGGTTTTATACAGTTAATAGTGAACATCAAAAATAAAAAATGTTTTCAACGTGATACATAACACCAATGCTGTGTTGTAAAGGGAATGAGTGTTTGTGAAGGATTCCGTGGAGCCGGAGGAGTCATATCTTTTGATTGTTTGTAGTGGGGAGAAATAAGTCAGTGCAAGGTGACTACTTATTCTGATAGCACTATATACATATACAATTAATATAACTAATAAGTGGTGATGGATGTAAGTCACGGCACAGACCTCAGGAATCAGTTGGTGTCACACACCAGGGAAGCACAGCACCGAAGTACTAAAAGCAGCGAGATTGCAAAGTCCGTAAACCAGTTAAGCTATTCAAAGGAAAAGCGACTGAAACATTTAATCATCTCCAGATGATGCCAACTTGGTTGGCGAAATGCGCGTCGAGTACAGTATATGGTGCTTTGTGGAAAACTACGTCAGTGCTCTCTTCTAGTTAAGCAGAATCAAATATACTGAGAATAGTATGTGCATTAAAATTTTGCTCAGGAGTAAAATTACCAGATTCATCTGAAGCCATTTCATTAGAAATTTTTCTTATTAATTCTTTGTTTTTTTTTAAAATCATTTTCAATGATCATTAGATATAAAACATTTCATTAAATTCAACAGCTAATTTTTATCTTTTTTATACAGATAATTTTCGTCACAATTCTTGAACTTTATCTTATCTGTTAACTTTTCAACTACACCACACGTTTTAAAATAGTATATTTTGACTGCAAAAATGTTGATACGGCCGTGGTAATAGAATACAGGTGTTCTAGAATGATTACCACATTAAAAATTGTCTCAAACTATTTTCTAACAAACTTTAGATAGTGGATTTAGTTTTTGCGTTGACTACACTTACTAGAAAATTTTAATAAGTTGCAAACCTATAATTTTCAATATCATGTAGCGCTAATATTATTTACCTAATACAATTTTTCATGCCGTTTTTTTGTTGTTTGAGTCGGATTATGCCAATGCTCATTCTTTTGTAAGAAATTAAAAGTATAACACCTTGATGCACTAAACCAAATAATTTTTCAACTTTAATTGGCTGTGATGTTAAATCAGTCATAACCAAATTAGAGAATTAAATTTCGCATAAAAGAGGTAAAACATAAACAATTTTAAATGCAAAATAAACACTTTAAAAATGTATTGGTACTAAACAATTGCTTTTCTTTTTAGGTTAAACTACGCACTGAAAAAGAATCCAATTGTTTACAGATTGATTTACACAGTTCCAATATTACAAGGTAAGACTCAGAAAAGGTGAAGTCAGCATGAATGGACGGTTTTAATATACCTACGGCAAGCGTATATTATGAAACATTTATAGCTTGGTAATAAAAATGATATAGATCTAAGTTAATCCAGTCAGTAGAGATTTTTACCTTATAAAAGGTGGGGTAAAAACGATTTTGATATATGTTGTTTAGGTCGGGACCTTGATGAAAAATCCAAGTTTTCGAGGAGACGCGAACCGCCATCTTGAATGAAAGGTGCAAATGATTGTTTTCTCAAAATAACTCTGCAACGGTTGATCCAACGACAACAAAAGATGAATATTTTCCAAAAAATCGTCAAACTTCATTTTTGTTTTTTTTTATTCTTTCTGGTTATTCATAACATAATTATAATAATTTTGTAAACTTAAATTAAACTCATTTCCACACCACCATGAGATAGAGTAAATGGTGCAGTTTTTTTTTATTGTGTTATCCCCAGTAGGCCTAATACACAGATGTTCCAGTTTCGCGATTATATTTTGACTTTTTTCTCCTTTTCGACAGGGGGCAATTCAGATACAATTACATATGAATGCATAGTTGCGGATACAGGTCACTGTAAACTGTAAAGCAGATTCAAATTGATTTAAAGTTTTCAAATAAATCAGTCGTTAGTTTTCTAATTTTTGTATGATTTTCGGTAGGATTTGTATGTGAATCGGTAGAATCCATTGAAAATCAGTAGATATACCGAAAAATCGGTAGGGTTCACAACACTGATGACAGATCCTTTGTGTGTGTTAAACCAAGACCCCGGGCGCGGTATGCTGCCGTGTCGCTCTCTCTAGAGAAGGGACACCATGTTCGACCATAACAAAAGAAACAAAGGAAGACAGGAGACGGTCTGTACCTACACTAGGAATCATCCGCTACAAAAAACATAGAATGAAACTTGAAACATCCATACACTAATATTAATATTGTGTACTAATTTCCGCCACCGCGGATGTAAGAAAATTTAAATATAACAAGAAAAATCTCTGTAGTTTGAAATAGATTTCGCTATATAATCTTATTGTATTGTGGTAAAACGTTAAAAATAATATAGTGTAATTTGGTCTTATAAAATTTACCAACAATGGATTTTGACAAAAATGTATCCACTATTGGAAAAAATTTAATTAGAATGCCTTGCTCTCTGTGTGTGTATAAAGGATAAAAATAGCAAAATCATGTATGCAACAGAAAAAGACTGTACATCACTGCTAAAATTGTTGGCACCTTTCAGAGTGTGATTCCTGATATGCTTGTAAATGTCAGAAACGAATTTTATTACCAATTAGGGTACTACCAGGCGCAACATAGTGATATTTTTGAGCCCCTTATAAAGTAACATTAAAAAAAAAAATTGTTTTTGTTTCATTTTAATATGTTTTTTTAAATCTCTCTCATTTTAAATTTTTTATTTTATTTTCCTAGTATATTTGCTAATTTATTTTTATTTAATAGCAGAATGCCAGTTTACTTTCACGCCAAATGGCCAAAAACTATTCAATGAAATGGCATTTAGTTGTTTTGATGCATTTTAAACATGATATGCATCAAATAACTAGAAATTCTCGAAGTAAACAGGGATACGTAGTTATGTATAAAAATAACAACCATACCCAACACCTATTTGAAATGTACTGACCAAAAATACCACCAGCATGTCGCCAGCTACCTTCTATAATCTGGTGAAGGACGGGCCTTCGCAGCTCATGACCTATAGATGAATAATTTATCGGCTGGTTTATTTATCAGATGTGCACTGGAAATGACGTACAGTAATTGTTATCCTATATATATATATATATATATATATATATATATATATATATATATATATATATATATATATATATATATATATATATATATATATAGATAAAACCACAACAGGGCGAACACGGTCATCACGCTCACCAATTCGCGACTGAGGATCCCTTTCGTTACTAATTGCGCATACATGTTCGCATACGTGTTGTAGGGGTTTAGGAAAATTTACCCCGAGTGGCCAATTCACTATCTCTCTCTTTGTTATTCTTATAATTTTAGATAAAGAGAATATTTGCAAATAGCTAGAATTTTCGTAAACACCTAATATCTGTACAATAAACTGAGTATGGAAAGAAGGGATACGATGAGATGTGCCTTCGTTACTTCACAAACACAACGTATAATGAGGCAACATCGATGCATAAGTCTCTTTCTGTCGCATTCATGACTGATATTTTTATCCCTTATGCACACACCCAAAGCAGGCTTTCTAACATTTTTGGATCGTTGGATCAACGGTTGCGGAGTTATTTTGAAAAAATCATTTTTTGCACCTTTCATACAAGATGGCGGCTCGCGCCTCACCTCTCCAAAGTCGATAACTTGGATTTTTCATCAGGGTCCCGACCTAAACAACATATACCAAAATGATTTCTACCCCACCTTTTATAAAGCAAGGCCTTTTTTGTCTCTACTGACTGGATTAAGGAGACCATTAACTGTTTTTTCTTCACATAATTATTTGATTCTATAATGAATCACTATTATATTAAATTTACTTTGGCAAAATCTTATACTAATTGCAAAAATCAAAATACAATATTTGCTAATATTTTATGATAACAAAAATATACAATAATATATGTAGACCAATTTGAATATCTGTCACTAGACTTGTAGGTCCACAATCATGTTCGATGTTATAAGTTTATATATTTTTTAATACATTGTGCATATAAAGTTAAGGATATTTCATATTGTCATGAAAAGATTGGACTAGAAAAATGGTTATGGAGCAATTGACAACTTCTTTATTAACCATTTTGCATAATTTGGTTATGAAAACAGGATGAAAAACAATTTTAGTTTAAGAAGTGTTTAGCCATAGAGAACCTACAGTATCCTGAACATGTCGTAAATACCTCGTATTCTGGCCCCTCATTACCTCAAGTATACGTCTGGGTATGCTTCTGACGATTTGGTGAATTACTTCTTGTAGGATTTGTACCCATAAAATTGGAGGAATATCTGAGAGTTGCCTAATGTTCTCTGGAGCCGGTTGATTGTTTTGAACTACCCTACCCAATAGATTTCACACATGTTCAATGGAATTCAAATCAGGAGAATGCGATAGAAGGGATCGTAATCAATTCCTTGAGTTTCAACGACGTTAAATACTTGCAGAGTACGATGGGGCGAGCTTTATCATCGATAAAAAAATTTTCGCCAATAGCAGCTTGAAAAGTCGTCACTGTAACACAGTTGTAATATCATTGGCATACATTTGTTCAGTCATAGTCTTCCTGCAGATGTACAGATCGGTGTGTCCTTCAACATTTATTCCTTCGCATACCGTAATACTGTATCTCTCTCCGGAGATTGTTTCTCACTCCTAAGATCTCCAAACTTGTAGACGTCTGCTATCGCTCTGCAAGCCAAAACGTGACTCATTGCTGAATTAAACTGAACCCCATGTCCCAGTTTTGATGATCTCTTGCCTACCTTAAACGGGCTGCATAGTCAGCTGAACTTAATTAACCGAGAAGCTCGATATGAGCGATGACCTGACAGGCCAAACTCCCCTAAATATATTGCGTACTGCTTGGACACTTCCTGTAACCCCATGTGCTGCACATGCAGGGTGCTTCTTACTTGCGTAAAGGATAGGAATTTTTGTTATAAGTCGAAGATAATTATCTTGTCGTGTTGTTGTAGGCCTAGGTCATTCAAATCTGGACTGTTATTGTATAGAATCAGTTTACGAAAACAGATTCCAAATCCTACCAGTGACGGCTTAGCTTACTCCTAATTCTGTAGCAACATCAACTTGACGCAGACCAGCTTGGAGCATACCAATGGCCCTATTGGCATCGAGTTGACAAATGATGCACTGCTTCAATGTTTGTTCAAAAACTTCACGGAATACGTATCAAACACACGCAATTAGTTACAGAATGATGATTAATTATATCTATTCGACAAACACAATAAAAAACAAGAATGCGATGAAAATGAGACACAACTTTTTATTCTGGACATCTAAAATCATGTAGAAAGAAATACATGGAATTTTTTTTACAGGGACGTATTCATATTCAAGTGTGACTTTTTCAATACCCCTTAACTTTCTGTGCACAATGTATTTCATTTTACTTTAGTTGCAATTTTATGATGATGTATAATATAAATTTTGATTTTTTGGGGTGACATAAGATCAAACAGAAACAAATAGAGTGTAACAATTTATTGACTAAAAAAAATATATGAATGAAATTTTAATTTTTAAGACATTTAATTTTACTTTGAGAGATTTTTCTATTCGTGTATATTAATAAACAAAAGATAAATTGTGCTTTCTAGTTTAATTTGAGATCATGACAATATCCTTAAGGACGTGTTTTCATTAGGTAGCTAACATAAATCTATAAATCGAACTTAAATTTGTCTATCGATGATGATAACCAAAATCAACATCAATCATTTTATTATAAATAAAATGAATAATTAGTATGTGGGGTTATGAGATAATTATATTATTTAGGAGAAAAAACTGGTAACAATAGGCTTGGTGACTTAACATAGTTTAAAGTGACTTAGTACCGTTTCCCTCTGTAACGAACAAATAAAAAAATTAGACATTGGTTTTACCTACAATTTAATTTATTAAATCTGCATATGATTTAAAATAAGATGTTTGTTTTTTATTATCATGAATAAAACATAAAACAAGTGTAGGAGCGATTTACAGATCTATGTTGGTCACCTGGTGATGCTTTAATAATACTATAATAATATTAATAATATCCTTGTTTATAGCAAATATAGTTTGCTAATCTAAGGCTCCTTTTAGATGATACCGATAGGTGGCAACACTGAAATAAAATCAACCGTACAGCTGTTTACTTTAAATGACCGGTGTTATTTGTAGAGATCTGGAGGTCGTGTTAAATAACTTCAATTCTAGGGTTTACATCAGTGATGTGTCACCGCATAAATATTTGCATGCTTAATATAACACAATATCTTACCTTGTAGTTATTTTGGTGAGTTCGGTAACACTCAAAGTTAATACGAAGTACTGAATGTATTGCTGAATTTAACACATGAATTTTAACTAGCAATCACAAGAGTAAAAGTATATTGCTATAGTTATTTATTTGTGGCATTCTATAATATTTCCTCTCACCGTCTTTTGAGTAAGCTATCCCATAAATTATTTTAAAAATTCTTACCTCTTCGCCAAAAGGATTAATATATGGAAATGTATAAACATCAAACTATCATGTTTGGCATTGTTACAAAAGACAACCTATTGTCAAAGAAATTTTCCTCTAATTTTATGAACGGATTCAGAAAATATTCCGAAACGTCAATTTTAAATCATCTAAAATATTTGACATTTAAGTTTCATTCTCAGATTAATATTTGTTAGGTGCGAGATATTTTTGGATATTTGGATAAGCAAAACATTTTTTTTAATACTAACCAACTAATTGGCGCAAAGGGATTTTTTTTTAAATAATTTATAAAACAATGATTTAATACCCAAAGAGGGTGAGAAGAAGTAAAAGTATATTACTAATCGATGGAGTAGTGCCGGCGCAGTGGACTAGTTGGCTAGAGCACGCGATGGCATGTGTAACTAGATAATCTCTCCATCGTCCTGCGGATTCGAATCCTGCCACCAGCACTGGTAATATCGGTGGGAATGGTTGTGTTTTCGCGTTTTTTCATAAGTGTACCCCTCGCACGTACAACGGCTTTGAATTCGGGGGTTGTCTAATTTCTGTGGTGTTTATGTTTATGTTTTTTAATATCAATGCACCCACTAAAACATTTGCCATCTTCTAGCCGTAAGCATTGGTGGTTTCGTCCACGCTGATCCAGATGTATTTGTTCAGAATTTTTCTTTTGTGATAAATATTTTTTTTAGTGTTATTTCCATGGCACCTAAACATTGCTATATTGCACGCTAACACACTTGCAAAAATTGCATGCAACAATTTAAAAAAGTTATTCTCCGTTGTCATTAATTTCGCATTGTTTATTTATCTACGTGTTATTCACATAGACGTTTTATAAATACTACGTAATTAGAGTGTAATCCAATGACTTCAAAGTCATTGGTGTATTCATTTTCAACATCGGGCAGTGGGCGTAAACAGGCGATCCGCCTCGACAATACTCGATAATAACGAATCCGTCAGTCAGTAAGTAATTGTTCTTATAGCAGCAAGCCGTCCATTTATCAGATAGTATCCTTTATTATTTTGTTCCCATTTTTATAAACAAAACAGTTTTATTGCATAGTACATAAGAATATTTTATCATTTCATATTGTTTGGGAATATTTCATTATTAAGTGTTTACAATGTAATGTTATATCTACGTAAAAGTCGTCTCTGGAATGTATGGCTACCTGCCGATCTCTAGTAATTTGTGGCGATGAGAGACTAAGATTATTATTAAAACAGTATAGTTCGACGGTATTAAAATGATATATTATTTATGATCAGTTATCACTAGAGTTGGAAAAATGCGCTGCAGGACATAGGCGTACGTATCATAATAAGTGTAATAAAAGAAATTAACTAGTAAAAAAAGCAATAAACTGTTACAATTTATAATAATGTATGCATAACTTACCCTCTTAACTAGCTTGGTTATCATAAACTGGAAAAGATGTGTAAAAACTTTACAGCATCATGTATGTTTCTATGGTTTTCTCAGAGAGTAATGTTCAACGTGGTGAAATAATATGCTTATGTTTTGAGAACCACCGTTCGACATCTATTGATGTAATACACGCATACTTAAAATAGTCTTTGAACTCACTTAACGAATCTGCAAATGCACCATCAGTACCATCACAAATTTGTCTTAATCTGGTAAAACCGGTTTTTTGCTTTAACACACGTGCGAACTTTTCTCCAACGGACTCATTTTTTGCGTCATCTATAGAGTGGACCAGTCAATTTACTTCGTCCACTATTTGCAGTTACTCCACTAACGACAACGCACTGTTTTGTTAGTTTTGTATGGCGTCATGTAATCCTTTATAGTTCTTGTAAATAATTTTTAAAGCTGTTTCAACAGAAACATCTTCGAATTTTGTCTGGCTTTTCTTAATAGCTGCAGCCTCGTTTGGATTGAATTGTAGTATCACAGCTTTTATTTGTTGTAAATATTCAGCATAATAAAAAGCTGCCTTTAACCATGTTCTCCAACGTGTAAGAATCGGCTGTGCTGGTTCGGGAATTCCGGGGCTCTTGCTACGAAATGCGCGAAGATGTTTAGGAGATTTAAGAAACACTTTTTTTGTACTTATTATTAATGCACCTAACTCTGGAAACCCTTGTCGAAAAGTTTCTGCTACAAGCTGTAAAGCATGTACTTTACACGTAACATGTACCAACCTACAACCGTGTTCTTGAAGAGAAAGGCCTACCAAACGCACTGTCGCGGCACCATCGGTCACAAACATCAACACTTGATGTTTTGACAGGTAAAATTTTTCTTACGTCTCCAGCACCACCCACGTAATTGTTTGGGCAGTACACTCAGTTAGTCTTTTACTAGCTAGTAACAGTGGAAATGTCGGTTTAACAGGGTCCAGTACACGTACTATAACATTTAAAATAGATTTTTTTTACAATCTGTCGTCTCGTCAACACATAACCAAAGCCGTGTATTTTTTAAGTACACATTTGATATTATTTACAATGTCTTCGCTTACAGTTGGTACATAGTTACGCAATGTTGTGCGACTTGGTAACGTCACCTTGGAATTGTATTTATTTCAGAACCCCTAAAATGGTTGTTTATCGAGTATGTGCAGCGGAACATCACAGGCAATCAACATTTAGATTAATAAATCGAACATAAACTGTGTTGTCGAAGGCACGCCATTTTTTTAATTTTATGTTGCTCAGAATTTACATGACGATTACAATCACGTTTGTCCCAGCACATCAGGTCTGTCTCGCACACCTTACAAAATAGTATAGCACCTTTGTAGAATAAATCCGGGAATTCGCTGATATATTTATTTACTTTGTCAGCGTAAGGCCGTTTTTTACCCTTTGGCAGGTCTGGCATACTTTATTATTAAATTAATATTAAGAATAAAATGCAACAAATAGCATTATCAACTATACAACTGAGAAGAATAAATTACGTTGTACACACCACAAGACATAACAATAGAATAAAATCAAATGTTAGTCTTTGCTAAAATAGTAAACAAGTCTCGCTTACGTATTTGGGTATTTCTCTACCTGGCACCGCCCGTGACTTGCGGATCGATTTGCCAACTCTAGTTATCACTAAAATACTCTTTAAGCTAACCTGTTTCAATAATAAACTTGCTCCGTGACCGAAATTAGACCTGAATAAAAGCACTCTCCGGTCATTTAAAGTAGACGTAGCTGTACATTCTGCATATTAGTTTTTAAAGAAGCCAATAGATGGCACATTACCAGAAACCTCTAGTAAGATTAACTGTATTTGCTATAAACAAGAATAATACCATTATGTATAGTCGTACTGCATAATTTGATAAGTTTTTGCACTAAACTTCTTTATAACACCTCATAAAGTTATTACTGTTATTTACTTTAACTTATCACACCCCATTTAGAAGACAAATAAATTCCACAATATTAAATACTATTATGGGCCCTTAATAACTACCATAATTTGTCAGTGCTTTAGGGTAATTTGTTTTTATGGCAAAATTCTGTTACAGACTGCCAACTACACCTGATGGAAGAACAAGCTGTTATAAGCAATAACGAGATCCCTTACATAACTGACTGTCAAGTGTGGTTTCCGACACAAGAGACGGGTCATGGACTCGTGATAGAACTTACACGACTAAATGTTCCCTGTTCAAGGGGGTTTATCCATTTCTCGGGATTGAATATAACCCAACATCAGCATTTTAAAAGCCACAAGCAAGCTCATCTCTGTGGCAAACTTGAGGAACTTCCTGAGTCTGAGCGTCATATCTACTTTCCATCATCCCACACACAACCATTCATGCATCTAATTGGTAGTCCCGTATTTTTGATTTCATATCATCTTGTAGACTATTGTTATAACGTCACGTTTGTTACAAGAAATGGATCCTTCGAACTGAAACCGACGGGAGATTTGCAATGCACTTTCAAAATTTATTTGCCATATGGAAACCGAGTAGCTTTAAACTTGAAGATTGGTGACAGTACTTCCACCGGTAAGATATTAAAATTTATCCTTAGTCTTCTAAAATAAAATGTAGTCTATTTTTATACCGTTAATTATGTCAGATGTTATTTGACATCAAATGTAATTGTCTAGTATCAAAGGAGGCAATCTCCAATTTCGCTGATTGTGAGTTATAAATGTCGTTTTATATTTCTTTATATAGCTCTTTCAATTGATATCGATTACAAGAAATACTTTGCAACATCCCATTCATTTTTTAAGCATGTGTTTAAGAGAGCCCGTTAGAATCAAAGTCGGCCGTCTTCATATATCAACTGGTATTGAAATCTATAAACTCGAATCCAAACAATCAAATGGCGGTTAGCAAAACATTTTTTTTTATTTATGCTTTTATATTATGCTCAAACAGCTTAAGCAGTTTACACCTAAGCGTCTTTCATATACCAGTGTAACAGGTTCATGGTACACCCGCCTTTTTAACTTAGTTTTGAAGATAAATGATTGAAATTTGGAACATCCTATGTACTTAGTTAACATCACTTTTGGACACAGTAATGTTTTTTTTTCACTTCCGGTTTCACCGGAAGTGACACTAACTCTTGACATTCAAATGGAACTCACTGTGTATTATTGCATTTTTGAATTATGCATAATTTTCTGTATCCAATAATACCACATAAATGACATTTCAAACGTTGGTATTTGTTTTAATTTAATTTTTAGTTTTCTATTTAAGTGTGTCATGACTGTTCCGATTTATTCTATTGACCCGTGTAATGCTAGAAAAATCGAAATTTCGTCGAAAATACTAAATTATGTGATTTATGAGCAAATAAAGTTCATCAAAATTGTTTTTGGGACGAAACACAATTTCTTCAAATGGAACCATATTAGTTATTAGTACTATTAAGAAGGAATTTATTCATATGCATTATTAAAGCATGCGATAAATATAATCAAAATTACAGCTAAGAGAAAATAAAAAAATACAATTTAATTATAATAATCTAGGTATACCCACATAAGGTGGCTTTGGAATTAAAAATGGGAACATGTAACATTACAACGGTTGTTTAAAATGCTGTCCATTAACGTCAATGTATTTCTGAACTTGCATAGCTGTATCTCGAAGAACATTCGACAATTGCTGGGCCGTTATGCCATTAATTGCGCGTCTTACTCGTAGCTCCAGGTTTTCACGGTTTGTAAAAGCGGTTCCGTAGACAATATTTTTTAAATGACTCCAAACAAAAATCCAGGTGAGTCAAATTAGGTGACCTTGGAGACCACCTGACAGGATCATTCGTCGAAATGACGTTTTCTCCAAATCTCTGTTGAAGGTAATCAGTTACTATTCTTGAATTATGTGGACGAACGCCATCTTGTTGGAAATACATTCATTGTTCTAAATCCAAAGGTATCTCATTATGTCCTCAATCTCATTTTGCAGGAATCCCAGATATCTGGCATCAATCAACGTTCCTTCAAATATTATTGGACAAATTATTGTACTACTGATTATTCCAAGCCAAACATTGAAACCGAATCGTTCTTGAATATTACCCTCCCTTAATAAATTTTGATTTTCTTACGACCAATATCTCCCTATTTGTCGGTTAAATAAGCACACATTTGTGAACCTAGACTGTTCCGAAAATTAAATCCATCCAAAAAATTCATTGTTTGGCTGCACGTTATTCTGTAAAATCCAATTGCAATAGTCCGTCCTACGTTGGTGATAATTTTCTTACAAGTGCTGGTGCAACTGGTATTTAAAAGATTTATAATTGTATTTATGCAAAATTCGGTTTACTTTGGTGACTGATTTCTAATTCAAACACAATTTGCCTTATAGAAACAGTCTTATCAACTTCTGTTCGAGCCAAAATATTAATTTCCATTCCTTCGTCAATAATAAAATTTTCTTCGGGATCATTGTTAGGCTCTCTTCGGAATTGTTTTCAACAAGATTCAAATAATTTCTCGCAGGATATTTCCGTTCCTTCATTAATAATAAAATTTTCTACGGGATCATTGTTGAGCTGTCTTGGGAATTGTTTTCAACACGATAAAATAATTTCTCGCAGGACATTGTCTATCAGGATATCATTCGGCATAAAGGACGCAAGCCGCAACTGCATTTTTTCTACATTCCCCATAAATAGTAATTAACATGTCCACTTTTTCATCTCCGATAAATTTGCGGCATTTTGAACAAAATTAACAAGAATTTTAAACAATTTTTAAAGACACAATAAAAACGGTAAACCAACAAATGTTTGACAAGCTAAATATTTCATTGTTTTAAAAGCTACCTTAATTACTTCTTACCATTTAATTACAATAAAATTGTATTTTCTTCTTTTCTCTTAGCTGTAATTTTAATTGTATTTATCGACCATTTTTATAGTGCATATGAATAAATTCCTTATTAATAGTAATAATAAATGGTACTAAGGTACCAATATGGTTTCATTTGCAAAAATTATGTTTCGTCCCAAAAACCATTTTGATGAACATTATTTGCTCATAAATCTCATAATTTTTCTAGCATTACATGTATCAAATTAAACCGGAACAGTCATGTAAAGCTGGCAGAAATGTGCGGCGGGACATAGGCGTATGCATCATAATAAGCGTAAAAATATGCTTGACAACTATTGATGTAATACTGGCATACTTGAAATGTCTTCGAACGCACTTAACGGATCTGGAGATGCACCATAGCACCATCACAAATTTGTCTTAATCTGGTTAAACCGGTGTCTTGCTTTAACACACGTGCGAACTTTTCTCCTACGAGCTAATTTTTTCGTCACCTATAGCGATAGCTGTCGATTTACCTTGTCCACTATTTGCAGTGACTACGATTACGACAACATAATGTTTTGTAAGTTTTTTATGGCGTCATGTAATCTTTTTATAGATCGTGAAAATAGTTTTTAAACGGAAATATTTTCAAATTTTGTCTGGCTTTCTTTAAAAGCTGCAGCCTCGTCAGGATTGAATTGTAATATCACAGCTTTTATTTGTTGTAAATACTCAGCATAATAAAAAGCTACCTTAAACCATTATTCCCAACGTGTAAGAATCGTCTGTGGTGATTCGGGAATACTGAGATACTTGCTGTGAAATGCGCGAAGACGTTGAGGAGATTTAAGAATTTAATTTAATATTTACAATAGAATTTTTTTTATAATCTGTCGTCTCATCAACACATAACCACAGCCGTGTATTTTTTAATATACATTTGGCCTTATTTACAAAGTCTTCGAGTACAGTCGGTACATAGTTACGCAACGTTGTGCGACTTGGTAACGTAATCTGGGGATTGTATTTATTCCAGAAAACGTCATAGGTAATCAACATTAACAGTAAATCGAACATAAACTGTATTGTCGCAGGCACGCCATTTTTTGATGCATAGTATTTACGTCAGTGTATAATCATATTTGTCCCAGCACTTCAGGTTTGTCGCGCACAACTTATATATTATTGTAGCACCTAGGGATTGCAATCCCGCACTAATTTCAGTCCCGCGGGAATAATGCGGGATTGCTTTCAATCCTGCGGGATCCCATGGGATCCCGCAATATTTTTTTAGGAATCGATATATCACACATTATTTTGAAATAAGTAAATTATTCAAAAATAACATATATTATTAATAAAAGAAACTTTTGCAATATAATATGAGGTAAAATAAGTTATAAAAAAACAACTTACACGAACAAAATATTTATCCTATATATAAAGAAAATCCAAAATTCCAAAATAACAATAAAAGGAAACTATAATTCGTTTTAAAATAAAGTTAAAAATCTTTAAAAATTAAAAAACAATAGTATAACTATCATACTTTTTCATGGGGTAGAATTTTGAAAGTATGATCTTAAAAAGCACAGACTGTTAATGGTTCATCCCCCAGCCTCGTTCTTAAATCATTACACAAATAACCTGCTGCCGAAAATGCTCGCTCTACCTCTACGCTTGTCGGAGGAATTGTTACCAAATACTCATAAGCAATACGAAGAGATATTTGCCTTTAGTACCTTCGTTTTCGAAAGCGCTCATTTCCTGTTCCAATAAATTATAATATAATTATCTAAATTTTTGGAAAGGGCCTTCAATTCAGTTATATTCGGTGTATTCATTTTGTAATTTAATTTCTAACTCCTCTTTTAGGGATAGAATAGGTGGAGGTTGGTCTTGGGCGTCTTGGCTTTCATCGGAAATGTTGGAATGCTTGGAATATGACTCAGTGTCGGACATACTTAAAATTTCTCTTTCGTGTTGATTATTCCAAACTCTTTCTAATAGGTTTTTTATTTCTTTCCGTATTATTTTTTTTTGGATTTTTCAAGTCATTTTCAAGTTTTTTTGGATTTTGCAAATAAAGCAATGCTCCAGTTAGGACAGTGCGGCGCTGCCCAATCCTACGACGAAGTGCCACGGCTAAGTTAGTGCCCAGACAAGTAGATTGCTTGTCTAGTTTTTCCAGTATAAAGCGCAATGTTGTTTCTGCTATAATAAGATTTGTATCTCTTCTACACAATACCTCGACACCTAATTTTATTGGTTCTAGACAGGTCTTTAAATCATTTATAGTGGACCACTCTTCTTCCGTGAATCGAATTTCTGATTCTAAGTCAATCAAAGCCTTACCTATACATAATCTTAGATTGTAGAAGCGTTCTAACATGTTTGCCAGACTGTTCCAGCGAGTCTTACAATCTTGAAGTAATTCTAATATTTTGCCGTGCTCTTCTTTGACATATTTCTGCAAAATGAGATCATTTTTTGTAGGTGACCTTCTGAAAATCACAACTTTTCGCACTTTTGTAATGAGATCTTTATAATTTGAAGCTACTTCTACTGATGGATGAACAGAAGTTACTATCAAACCATCCTCTTCACTGTCATCATCGGATATCTCAAACTCAGATTGAGCGGTGTCACTGGTGTCGTCACAAATTTTTTGAATTATTTCTTGCTCTTCATTCTCATCCTCGCTACTGTTTGTGAGATTTTTGTACAAAACGTCAATAACGGCAAGCTGTATACCATGCGCATATCAAAGTTGCTGAGAACATGGGATAAGCCTCCCAACTTTTATCATCACGTTTGGTCCATCGGTGGTTACAGCAACAATGTCGTTTTTAATGGTAAGGTTAAACTTCTTGAGACGCTCTTCAAGTATGCTCACCCAATGCTCTGCTGTAGAATTACCTTGGATTCGGACCAATCCAATATTGCAGTGTTTTTTGCTATAGTGTAGATTTATATTTAAATATCTCCGGTTCTTTCGAGATGTTCACTCATCGAATGTTAATGAAAACTTTCGGTTTTTTACTTGGAGTTTTGTGATTTCGTTTACCATATCGGCTTTTACAGATTCTGAGAATTTAATGACTATAGATCTTATAGTGTTTGGACATGATGGAAGTTTATGGCCACATTTCATAAATAAATGCCTCAAGTCTAAAGATTTGCAGAAGGAATTAAAGGAAAAACCGTCGTTGGCAGCCATTCGTGATATCATTACTTCCATGGAATTAGCTTTTAAGAAGTAATCACTTATTATTTTGGCCTTTTTCATTGGTATAACATTTTCACCATCGTTGTTAGTCGAAGTAGAAGGTGTTCGAAGAATTTTCTATGACTGGTGCACACTTTGCTGACTCTCACGTAATGACTTTATGTCTATAGAATGTTTACTTTTTAGGTGCGTCACTAACCCTTTTCTTGACCGTTGGCTTATTTTTAAGACCGCAGAACACAGTAAGCATTTAGCGTTTTCTGAATTTTTCCCTTTCACAAAGTACTTCCAAACTGTAATCGGCTTATCACTCTCAGTATCAGTGTCTATTTCCACTATCTCCTCATCATCGCACATTGCGCTATTTGATTGTTTATTACACATATTTGTTTCACAAGTAGTAGCACTACTACAAACAACAGTAACACACACAATAAAATAGTAAAAACTGAATTACGTAGCACGCTGGAACAAGAATAAACACGCTTGAAACACATAAGACATAAGACACTGGAGTACTGAAGAAGCAAATGTTTACCCATGCGTCGTGTTGCCTATAACAGTGGTCGTGCCAGTTCGTACCTTGTACATTTCCTCACACCACCAGTTGCGCACGCAACCCCGCAATTCACGCGGGATCCCGCAGATCTGATTTGATATTTGCGGGATCAATAAAGTAGCGCGGGATCCCGCGTGATTGTGGGATCCCACTTTGCGGGATTGCAATCCCTAGTAGCACCATTATAGAATAAATCCGGAAATTCACCTATAAATGTATTCACCTCGTCAGTGTATGACTGTTTTCTACACTTGAACACGTCTGACATACTTTATTATTAAAATGAATTAATATCAACAATAAAATACAACAAATAAAATTATCAATAATACAACAACATACAATACAACGGAGAGGAATAAACTAACACGCAAACACTACGACACATAACAATGGACTAAAATGGTCAGCAATAGTCTCGCGACTCGCGTCAGTATTTGGTATTTGTCCGCCGGTCGTTTCCCCTAAATACCCTGTATACACACAAATGGAAATTAAAAATTAAATGAAAACAAATATTGACGCTTGAAATGTCACTTATGTGATATCATTGGATTCAGAAAATTATACAGAATTCAAAAATGCAATAATATACAGGATGTTCTATTTGAATATCAAAAGTGACGTTTGTATATAGGATGTTCCAAATTTCAATCGTTTATTCTCAAAACTAAAGGAAAAAAGGGGGTTTACCATAATTCTGTTACACTCGATATATACCTTTTAGCTCCCTCTCTCGATAATAACACCTAGGTTCTAGATTCTAGGACCGCCGACGTGTAACATACATCCAGGGCCACTGACAATAACGAAGACAAGATATTGGTAGTCAGTGGGTCAGAATCGGCACTATTACTACTGATAACCAAAAACGAAAACACTAGTTTTACTTGAAATCAAAAACAGATTTCATAAATCAAATTATATGCAAATGTGATGCCTATATTATTAATCTCTTCCCTTATGGATTCAAAATTATTGTCAAAAGCACCTTAGCAGTTCAGTAAAATTTTTAATAAATTCTTTGTTTTATTTGTATGTTCTTTATTCATGTGTTATATTCAGGTTAATACTATCTTATCAAATTTTCCATTTTTCTTTAAGTAATTTATTATCCTTCAAAATTTATTCAATTCTTTTAGAACTTTATTCTCCCACATTATTGATTTATCAATTAAAATGTCATTTGAATTCTCATAATCAGTTTCCTCTTGTTTTGGTTGGCTTTCTATTAAACATATAATTAGGTTCATCACAGTACTTTTTTTATATTTTTTATTATAACTGGAGCTCGGAATTTAGGTATTGATGACGTCAAAATCAGGACTGGCTTTAAGTTATGTATCAGCTCGTAAATAAGGTCATGCTTCTTGTATGATACAACATATCTTACCTTGTAACTTGCGGTTTCACTAATAGCGCACCAGACCAGATCTAGTCGGCAAATTTGGCTTATTTTGATTTATATTTTCCTTCATCTGGACAATTTTCAATATGAGAAATTTAAAAACCATCACTACCCTTCAATTCTGAATGGATCAATGTGAAATAATTTTCTTCAACCGTTTCCGACAAAATGATGACATCTTAATGCTTTCCAGCGTCTGGGGATTCTCTCACGTTCCAACTTTGTCTTGAGCACTTTGGATTAGTCTGTTGATTTTATTTGGGACCAAAATTTGGGATCACGCTTTTTCGTGCATCTTCTTCATAATACTATGTTGTTCGGCAAATGGTCGAACGTCCAACATTTTGATCAGTTGAAACAATAACAATTTCGAATTTTGACATCCATCTGACTAAATTATCGATAGACTTACGTATTTCGAGTTTGTGTGACATCTTGCAAAACTTTGTTTGTCAAATTTAACATGTGTTAGCAACCAACTAACGAGTGGAACGAAAGTTTTCGGACTTTTTCAATTAAACAAAAATGCATCTTACAAAACATTTTAATTAATAAATTTTTTATATATTATTTAACACTGTACAGACATTGTACATTGTAAAATAGTATTATTATATATCACTTAAGGGTCCTAATTGTTAAATCTGAAGCAATTTTGTTCGGATGCTTCTTATAAGCCGTTCGCAACACTCTACGTCGATTTCCCAAAGTTTAGTTCGGATCATGTTTCTTATATTGTCTTCATTTTAAGCCCCCCAACTATTCTCGTAGACCTTCTGAGTTAATAAAGCCCAAAATGTTTCAAGAGGCTTAGCTTGGGGTGGGTTTGGGAGTTATGAGCACGAGGCACAAAAGATATTTTGTGCACTTCCAACCATTGTCTTGTCTCTCTGGTGTAACGGCATGAAGTTAAGTCAGGCCAAAACATGATATCATCATTTTGGTGATGTTGATTGAGTGTAAACATTAGAGTTTTACCGCTTCACCTCTCACATGCCTTTTGTAAGTCCTACCTCTGGAATAACGCACCAGACTTAACACTTTTTCTGGGAATTTGGCTTTTGTCTTATATTTTATTTCATCAGGAGTGTCGACTACATTTCTTGTATAAAACCCAGCATTACCCGGAGTTTCCGCATTACTCAGAGGAAAATACTTTTCATCATTCATAACGATGGTATTGTTTCCAGCAAAATGAAGATCCCTCAAATATCGACAACATTTAGAAATTCTCTCCAATTGAGCATCAAAATATTTTGGACAGTTTTGTCTTTTCCTATATTTAAGGGTATTTTTTTTTAATTTCTCGAACAATTGTGGTGTGAGAAACATGAAAACGACGAGCCAATTTACGGGTAGATGCTCCAATACGGTTTTCAGCAGAGTGATGAAGTCTCTCTTGTAGTCTGGCTGCAGCTAGCTTTCGTGGTCGACCACTCTTCGGTAGGTTCTGATAAGGTATACCTTCTTCACATTCAGGAGTTGTTTGGTATACAGTACTTCAAAAAATATTTTAGTCCGCAAAAAGGTGAACAATTTGCCGTTTAGGTATTTTGCCCACTAAATTATAATTAATATTTTATTTCGTAACTCTAATTTGTACACCATCTTGAAACACTTGAGAAGCAACATGAACTGTCAAGTTGATAAACAAGGTAACCATAGTAACGCTTGGCCGTAGCCTACTCTCTAGATGAGTTTTTAAAAAAAGAAACTCACAGAAATATTGTCAGAAAACTTTCGTTCCACCGGTTATTTCATATTTGTCACGTCCAGTGGTAACTATATTTAATAATAAAATATTGCACGTAAAATGTTTCCCAAATCTTTTGTTATACATATATGTTAATCGCCCATGCTATAACCCTTTACTTATTTGTTAATCCAACAGTTTGTTTATTTTCTGTGATATTTTGTACACGTTTTTAAAATCGTTCCTATTCTCTGGCAGCATAGCGGACCAAAGTCAGCTCTCTAACTGAATGAAATATTTATCAGGTTCTGTTGACTGATTTCTCATATTGACATAAACACCAGTGAATGTACTGCTTTAGAATAGCCCCATTTTGAATCATTTAATTTTAGATATTGTGTTTTATAACACACTATATAATTATGTTCAAAATTAATCAAACAATGAATTCAACTGGCACCCTCTGTATGGGTGGAAAACGGTGGTTCACAATGATACTTAAGATGTCTGTCTATTTACTTATTACTTACATTATATTCCAATAATTAGGTAAATACAAAAATTTAAGCAAAGGCAAATAATCCATAAAACCCTTAATAACATTATGGGAAACAAATATAAACGATCTTTTATGGTACCTATTCTCAGGATAAAAGGGGTGTAATAAAAGCTAAATGACTCTTGAAATTAAATAATTACAAAAATACTGTGTTTTACTTGTCTACTTTTCACTTTTTATTTTTAACTTTTCGACTAGTTTCATCCTAATCGGACACATAACTAAAATATACAGATTTATTTTTTAGGTATAAATTGAACAGCAAATAAGTTTATGGTTGGTGTTTCAGTGTACAGATGTTGCCTTTTGTCTTAAAAGTATAGACAGTGATGTAATAAATTTATATTTTGGGTTGATCGTAACAGCAATAAGTTTACTGAACTAAATTTAATAACGGAGAATAATTTAAATCTATCTGATCATTTAATATGTGATAATTTTTATAATTTTGTTTAATTTATTATTTATTTCCAAATCTTCTAGTAAGTTAAGTTTTTTACTTTTTTCACAGATATGTAATATTTTTGGCAGATGATTATTAGTAGAGTTGACAAATCGGTTAG
The DNA here is from genome assembly GCA_029963845.1 of Rhamnusium bicolor. Classification (NCBI taxonomy): domain Eukaryota; kingdom Metazoa; phylum Arthropoda; class Insecta; order Coleoptera; family Cerambycidae; genus Rhamnusium; species Rhamnusium bicolor. The sequence continues at coordinate 843,064 of JANEYF010002106.1, forward strand.
CAAGTTATGGGCGGTGCCAGGTAGAGAAATACCCAAATATATAAGCGAGACTTGTTTACCATTTTAGCAAAAACTAACATTTAATTTTAATCTATTGTTATGCCACGTGGTGTGTACAACGTAATTTATTCCACTCCGTTATATTGTTGACAGTTTTATTTGTTATATTTTATTCTTGATATTAATTTAATAATAAAGTATGTTAGACCCGCCCAAGGATAAAAAACGGCCATACACTGACAAAGTGAATACATTTTTCCGTGAATTCCCAATTCCAATTTAATCAGCATTATTTCCTATTTTATATACACTTCTAATTAAGGCTACTTTTTATTTTATTTATTTCATATATAAATATATAAAAACACGCAATATAATATGAGGGACAAAGTCGACAAATAATGGTATCCAGCCAGGACGACAATACCGTCCAGGTACGGCTGGGCCCTCTTGGTTGCCGCCGCTGTTGTGGCAACTCATGTCATTTTTCACCTTTTATCATTCTGTATGGAGGTATTTTCCTGCACAGAAACAAACAATGCATTATAATTCATAAAACGTAAAAAAAAATAATAATTAAAAATGGCAGATTACAGATGATTCTATGTACACAGGAAAAATTACAAAAAACCTGCTCAAAATAATGATCGTTTTATTTGAAAAATAAAAATTAACTTTAAATCCGCGGTGGGGTTTGGAGTAAGGAAAGCGTGTCTACGCATTGTAAGGCGTAAATTCCCGGGTTTATTCTACAATGGTGCTATAATAATTTGTAAGGTGTGCGAGACAGACCTGATGTGCTGGGACAAACGTGATTGTAAACGTCACGTAAATTCTGTGCAACATAAAATTTAAAAAATGACGTGCCTTCGACTACACAGTTTATGTTCGATTTACTCTTAATGCTGATTGCCTGTGATGTTTCGCTGCACATACTCAATAAACAACAATTTTAGGAGTTCTGGAATAAATACAATCCCAAGGTGACATTACCAAATCGCACAACATTTCGTAATTATGTACCAACTCTAAGCGAAGACATTGTAAATAATCAAATGTGTACTGAAAATACACAGCTGTGGTTATGTGTTGATGAGACGACAGATTGTTAAAAGAAAATCTATTTTAAATGTTATAGTACGTATACTGGACCCTCTTAAACCGACATTTCCACTGTTACTAGCTAGCAAAAGACTGGGTGTACTGACCAAATAATTGCGCGGGTGGTGCTGGAGACGTTAGAAAAATTTGACCTGTCAAAAAATCAAGTGTTGATGTTTGTAACCGACGGTGCCGCAACAATGCGTTTGGTAAGCCGTTATCTTCAAGAACACGGTTGTAGGTTAGTACATGTTACGTGTAAAGTGCATGACACCTTGTGGCAGAAACTATTTGTCAAGATTTTCCAGAGGTAGATGCATTAATAGCAAGTACAAAAAAAGTGTTTCTTAAATCTCCTAAACTTCTTCGCGCATTTCATAGCAAGTGTCCCGGTACTCCCAAAACCATCACAGCCGATTCTTACATGTTGGGGAACATGGTTGAAGGCAGCTTTTTATTATGCTGAATATTTACAACAAATAAAAAAGCTGTGATACTACAATTTAATCCAGACGAGGCTGCAGCTATTAAGGAAAGCCAGACAAAATTCGAAGATGTTTCTGTTGAAGCAGCTTTAAACCTATTCACAAGTACTATAAAGGAATACGTGACGCTATACAAAACTTACAAAACAGGGCGTTGTCAGCGGAGTCATTGCAAATAGTGTACGAAGTAAATCGACTACTACACTCTATAGGTAACGCAAAAAAATGAGCCCGTTGGAGAAAAATGCTTTTATTACTAGTTAATTTGTTCTGCGGAGCATTTTTGCCAACTCTAATTATCAGTTATAGTATGGCCTGAACCTACTAAATGTTTGTAAAAGTTGGAGTGTTGTTTTCTCTACATCTTATATCAAATGATCAACCTGTTTGACCTATATATGCTGCATTACATTATGGACAATCTAACCTATATACACTTTTATAAATTTTAGTTTTTCCTTTGCATTGTACAAAAGTTTGCCTACATTTTAGTTTGAACTAAATAATGTTTTTATATTGAATTTTGAAAAGGTATTACTGATCGAATTAGAGAGGAATCCTGTATATGGCATTGAAATACATATTTTATCTTTTTTTATGTTATTAATGGGGTATATTTCCTTTAAGAGAATGTTATTTTGTTTTTGAAAATTAATTTATTATATTTTGAGGACACCCGTTATTATATGCTATAAGTCGTATTGTGTCCAGTTCTTTTTTAACTCTGTTCATGATAAAAGAATGTTTAAAGTTCGATGTATCATTGAATTATATGCTGCTAATTTATGAGAGAGAAGGTTATAGCAATTGAAAGGGATAATGAAAATTAGGCAAGTAAAAATATCTGATGTGGTCAACACATAACTTTCTTATATCAGTATATATCATCCTGATATAAAAAAAATCATTTTATATAATTCTTCACTTACCTCAGTTAAATTTTAATAGCGTACCTTGAAATGTTTCATTGAAATTTTTAAATAATTAATTTTCAGCTTCATTCGATAGTCAATAATAATTCATGTCATATATTTTAATAATTTTTTGTTATTGACATTGACATTTTTTTAACTAAATTAAAACTTTCAAATTTATCCTAACCCCATTTTATGAGGCCAAATGTGTCAAATATTTCAGTTTACATCAGCTTTATTTAAGTACTTGGAAAATATATTTTATTCGCTTGATATAGTAGACATGATTTATAATTGTTGGAAAATTTTTTTGGGTAAGAGTCCTTATTTTGAGAAAAAACTACTTTTTTAACTTGCCGACGTTTCGGTAATTTTTATTACCATCTTTCAGGGCAATTAATTATGAGTTTTTCTGGTCACCATAAAATATATATAAACAGAAAACAAACAGATAAAATCGTTGGGTATTAAATTAAGTGTATTTATGTAACATATATACACATATATATATATATATATATATATATATATATATATATATATATATATATATATATATATATATATATATATATATATCACTTATTAGGTACAATTAATTATCAGACTGTAGTGTGTAATGGTAATGACACGAATATTCGTGTCATTACCATTACACACTACAGTCTGATAATTAATTGTACCTTAATAAGTGAAATATATATATATATATATATATATATATATATATATATATATATATATATATATATATATATATATATATATATATATATATATATATATATATATATATATATATATATATATATATATATATATATATATATATATATATGTGTATATATGTTACATAAGTACACTAATTTAATACCCAACGATTTTATCTGTTTGTTTCCTGTTTTATATATATTTTATGGTGACCAGAAAAAACTCATAATTAATTGCCCTGAAGATGGTAAATAAAAATTACCGAAACGTCGGCAAGTTAAAAAAGTAGTTTTTCTCAAAATAAGGACCCTTACCCAAAAAAATTTTCCAACAATTAATAAGTCGGTCTAAAAACTTTTCTATTACATGATTTATAATCTTTCATCAAGAATATATTTTTTTGTAAAGTCAAATACAAAAAAGTTGTGAGGACCCAGCTGGCCAATTTTGCTCATCACCGAATTTGTCTTTGGCCTTTAGAACCAAATTTGACAGCTTTATCTCAAAAACTGTGGCTGCTATCGCGATACTACAGACATGCGGATAGATCTTTTTTTTCATAAAGTTATGTTTTTTCATTATAATTCGTCGAGATTCGTCCAGAAATGCAATACATTTTTTTCCCGCATTTGTACATTTTTTTTTCATTCATTCATTATGTCTCTTCTGGTGGTACCACATACACCAAATTTAATCTGTCACCTAAAATGTTGTTGACAACCTTAACTGCCAAATTTGGGAAGTCTCCCATTAGTATTTTTTGAGTTATCGCGGATACACACATACACATACACATGGAAATCTTCATCAAGTCATTCAGTGTATCTTTGCGGCATTAAGTTCTTCTGAAGTTTTACAAACACATATGTGTAATTTGCTTGAGAAAGAGTTGGAAAGTTTTCTTCGATATAACGCTCTACTGTAGATATATGTTTTCTGTGTTCTATTCGACGAAGGGTTAATTCGCGCTTATTAATATTTATAGAGCTCATGTAGTTGTAATTTTCGCGAGATTGACGGTATTTTCAAAACTAACAATTTTAAAATATATCAACACCTTTTATAATTGTTCAACCACAAAAAGGTGCAGATAATATACAAAAATAACAAAAACGGATGAGTTCACATCCCATGTGAGGTTGTTTTATTTGTGGTTATTAGTGATTGATTACTTTCGTTAAAAACACATTATGTAGCGAATAACATTCTGATTGGTGGTGAAAATATATTTTTATTTATATTACTTTTGTATTGACAAAATATGTACTGGACACCGCATAGCCACAGAAATGATAAAAAGAATGAATAGCAGTGAATTTGTACCAATAAAAACATATTTTAATATGTATATACATTTTTATAAACTATGAACAATTATGTTACTTGGTAGAAAGCTGTTATCCACCTGTGTTGGGAAATATTCCATTTTCACATAGAAATGCATCGAAATGCAGAATGAGTTTATTTAACTATAAATGAACCTAAACTCATTCTGCATTTCGATGCATTTCTATATGAAAATGTCTATTTAACTATAAATGAACCTAGACATGCTACCTATCATGTGTTGCATTGCACTTGATGGAGGCAGATAGAGTACAAGTCTTTTTAAAGTTGATATATTTTTTATTTGAACATAGCTACGGAAAATAGCACTGTATAGAAGCATAGTAGTATTTTAAATTTTATAAAAAACTAGAAGAAATGTACTTTTCAATGATACATAATAAGTTAATTAATTTTAAGAACCTATTCTTCTATTTCTACACTCTTTTAAGGCGTACATGCGGGCTAGTTTTGCGCGTTACCGAAAAGGTCAAATGTGGGGTCCTCTAGAATAATAATAACAACTTCAAACAATGAAATATTTGGGTAAATGAAACCAACTTATTTACTTCAGTGTAGGTATAATTTTCACTCTTAGAAAATATGTTGGTAAAATGTCTTTTTGCCAGAGCTTTAAATGGAACGGGACCACTGTGAGCAGAAGCCTTACAACATGACGCCAATGAATTTTCAATTAGCAGATCAATACGTCATGTACAATGCAACCACGCAGAGAAAAAACCAAAAAGCTTAGACAGCAGTTTAGACACGAAAAATTATTGCTTCTGTTGTACATTGGATGTTAAGATTCTTTCAGCGCTTATCGGTATTAACAAAGTAGATAGACCTGCTGTTTTGGTAACCTGTGGTAATAAAAACAATTATTGGGGGGTTCCATTTTTAAAAAGTGGAACAGAATGTGCACAGTCTGAATTCATGTGGAAACCCTTCTAGAATGAGAATTGCAGGAGTATACAAAAGCTCTGTGTTATGACACAACAAATTCTAATATGGTACGTTATTAGAACAGATATTAGAACGAGATACTCTATATTTACCTTGCAGGCATCATATATTTGAGCTGATTTTAATTAAAAAGTGTTTTTGATGAAAAAATTCGAACAGTTCCTCATTTAAAACGATTGCACAACTCATGGAATAGTATAAATAAATTAAACTTCAAGCCTGCAGCTGGGGAAGTAAATACACAACATATTTTGCATCCAGTTGAAGAAGAAATTATTATGATTGTTAACAATATATTACAATTTAAACAGCCAAGGATGACTACAAGGAATGATAAGAACTGACTATGTACTTGTATGACTATGTAAATAAATTTGTGAGAGATATACACAAATTCAATACGAGAAAAGTTAACGACTTTTTTATAGACACTCCTCAATCAAACAGATTAGCCAAAACGTTGTTTTATAAAGTTCTCATGGTGTTTAATCAACTTCCGGAGAATATCAAACAATGTAATAATTACCCTAAATTTAAAAAACAATTAAATGTACATGTATTCGGAAGTCAAAAAAATTAAAAATGTTTTATATATTATTGTAAACCATAAATACATGTTGTTAATAAGTATATATTCTTAGCTTAGGTTCATAAAATTATTAGGATAATTAAAACTGAAGGTACCCTTTACATTCTATCCTTTAAGATTTGCTGTACCTTATACCCTATAAGTGTTTGTTAATAGCTTATTTGCTAAATAAAGAAATTATTATTATTATTACTATTATTATTATTACTTCATCAGAAAATCAGATAGTGGCATATTTATTCGTACATCAGGAGAATTTTACCATGCTCGATGGAAAGCAAAAGCAATTTAGGGCTTAAAAAATATTCTTATTAAAGGAAGAATTTAAATTAACTTCTCAAGAAGTGAACGATATTTCTAATATTAGGCGTGTTTATTGTAACTACCTACGTTCAAGCATGGTTTACAGATCCGTTTGCATGAAAAGCACCTTGTCATAATTTGACCTTTTTACAAATGTTGATGAAATATCAAGAAATACGCGAAATATCAAAAGTTAGTTAAAAAAACGATAAACTGTTTTGGTATTTAAACGCCGAATATATTTCGTTATCATTTGTCAGCCAAGATAAAAAATAAAATGGTTGGGGCTTTAGCGAAAAAGGGATAAGGCGAAAAAGGCAAAAAGTAGATTTTACTAAAGCATGATGAAATGAAATTGAACAAATTATTAATAAATCAATTTATTTATGACTTTGTTTCAGTAACTATAAATGATTTATTTAAAGGTTTGAAATAAATACAGAATTTTTAAAACTAGTTTCGGGATTATGGACATAAAATGAAAATTATAAATCGGCTCTTGCGATTGTTAATAAATTAAGAGTTGTGAAGGATACAGCCGAGAGTCATAAAATTGATAATATATTAACAAAATATCTGATGTAGCCAGCACATAACTTTCATATACCAGTATATATTATTTTAAATAAACAAAGAAAATTTGCTTTTAAATGTTTCAAAATTATATTTTCACTCTCCACGTGTTTCGGCTTTTTAGGCCCTTTTCAAGAGTACAGATGAGAGGTACTAAATTATAATTTGTGTTTCTTGCTTATATATTGAATGTTACATCTGGCAACTTATACTAATAATAAATATAGTTTAAAAAAACTAAAAAACACGCTTTTAAAGCACATCAAACTAAAAAGTGAAAAATAATTATTAATATAAACTGAAAACAATAATGAACGAAAAATACTAGTATTATTGTGAAAAAGGCGTGGGTTGCTCGATATACGAAAAATATGGCACAAAGCGCCCCACGCTTTTTTCACAATAATACTAGTATTTTTCGTTCATTATTGTTTTCAGTTTATATTAATAATTATTTTTCACTTTTTAGTTTGATGCGCTTTAAAAGCGTGTTTTTTAGTTTTTTTAAACTTTATTTATTTTTCACTTTTTAGTTTGATGTGCTATCAAAGCGTGTTCTTTAGTTGTTTTAAACTATATTTATATTGCTTATTGATGCTGATATTATAACATATTACGATCCAACAGATATTTCTGAAAAAAAAAAAATATTTTTTTATTTTTGCCGTGGGATTCGAACTCACGCCGAAGGAGTCTGCCGTTTCGCGTCGAATGTCTTAGCCCGCTCGACCACCGCTACCTAGCTGACAATCGCGGAATGTACTTATATATTAAGCCTTTGGTCTCACTCAGAGAATACGTGAGGAAAGGACTAGCGATCCTGATCAGGATAATGATATAAACTTATCAAATTATTGTATTGTTACCGGTTCTTCGTAAGTGTACAAAGTTTCAATTAAATCTGTCCGTTTAAAGTGGGTCAAAATCGAGTCCAAAGAGTCGGTTACAAACAAACAAGCAAACAAGCAAACAAACAAACATACAAGTGAAGCTAATAAAAGCGTGTTAAAAATGGTTTGAAAGATTTGGAATTTTTAGAACAGTTAAATTACTTTATCCAAAATGTGGTGACCTGCGAATATTTGTTGTTCATTTGTAACCGTTTTTTATTTTTTGAAGCGTTCTTAATTTCTAATATTTCTAGTAAGTCTAATTTTTTGCTTTTCTTTTCGGAATGAAGTAATTCTACATTATCCATATTTATAAAGAGATTGTTTTCTATACAGTTTGTTGACATGCCGGTGCTATATACGTTGTTTACAAGTCGCTTTTTATGTTACGTCAAGTCCGGCCAATATATATAGCGTCGCAGTCACAAAACATTTAAAAGCAAATTTTCTTTGTTTATTTAAAATATTTAATAATGTTTCACAAGGAGCCAACCGCAGAATCAATACAGTGTATAAAACAGTATATATTATCCTAATCTAAAAAAATCATTGTATTTAATTCTTCACTTCCCTCAATTAAACCTTAATATCGTACCTTCAAATGTTTCATTAAAATTTTTAAATAATTAATTTTCAGCGTCATTCGATACTGTCAATAATAATTGATGTCATACATTTCAATAATTTCTTCTTATTGACATTGACATTTTTGTAACTAAATTAGACATTTCAAATGTAAAACTGCTGAATTTATCCTAACCCCATTTTATGAGGTCAAATGTGTAAATAATTTCAGTTTACATCAGCTTTATTTAAGTACTTGGAAAATATATTTTATTTTTAACACGCTTTTATTAGCTTCACTTGTATGTTTGCTTGTTTGTTTGTATGTTTGTTTGTAACCGACTCTTTGGACTCGATTTTAACCCACTTTAAACGGACAGATTTAATTGAAACTTTGTACACTTACGAAGAACCGGTAACAATACAATAATTTGATAAGTTTATATCATTATCCCGATCAGGATCGCCAATCCTTTCCTCACGTATCCCTGCGTGAAAGCAAAGGCTTAATATGTCAGTAGATTCAGTAATTGTTAATTATCTCGGTGGTCGAGTGGGTTAAGGCAGTCGACGCGAAACGACTGACTCCTCCGGCGTGAGTTCGAACCTCACGGCTGAAATAAATTTTTTTTTTTTTCAGAAATATCTGTTGGATCGTAATATGTTATAATATCAGCATCAATAAGCAATATAAATATAGTTTAAAACAACTAAAAAACACGCTTTCATAGCACATCAAACTAAAAAAGTTAAAAATAAATATAGTTTAAAAAAAACTAAAAAACACGCTTTTAAAGCACATCAAACTAAAAAGTGAAAAATAATTATTAATATAAACTGAAAATAATAATGAACGAAAAATACTAGTATTATTGTGAAAAAAAGCGTGGGGTGCTCGATATACGAAAAATATTGCACAAAGCGCCCCACGCTTTTTTCACAATAATACTAGTATTTTTCGTTCATTATTATTTTCAGTTTATATTAATAATTATTTTTCACTTTTTAGTTTGATGTGCTTTAAAAGCGTGTTTTTTAGTTTTTTTAAACTATATTTATTATTGATATAGTAGACATGATTTATAATCTTTTGTCAAGAATATATGTTTTGTAAAGACAAATACAAAAGAGTTTGGGTCCCGTGGACCCCCATCATCTGGCAAATTTTGCTCATTACCGAATTTATCATTGTCTTTGGCCTTTAGAACATGTGTACCAAATTTGAAAGCTTTATCTCAAAAACTATGGCTGTTATCGCGATACTACAGGCATGCAGAGATATTTGTTTTCCCTAAAGTTATTTTTTCATTATAATTCGTCGAGATTCGTATAGACATGCAATAGAAATTTTTAATTTTTTCCCGAAATTGTACCTTTTTAACACGCTTTTATTAGCTTCACTTGTATGTTTGCTTGTTTGTTTGTTTGCTTGTTTGTTTGTAACCGACTCTTTGGACTCGATTTTAACCCACTTTAAACGGACAGATTTAATTGAAACTTTGTACACTTATTAAGAACCGGTAACAATACAATAATTTGATAAGTTTATATCATTATCCTGTTCAGGATCGCCAATCCTTTCCTCACGTATCCCTGCGTGAAAGCAAAGGCTTAATATGTCAGTAGATTCCATAATTGTTAATTAGCCCGGTGGTCGAGTGGGTTAAGGCAGTCGACGCGAAACGACAGACTCCTCCGGCGTGAGTTCGAACCTCACGGCTGAAATAAAAATTTTTTTTTTTTTCAGAAATATCTGTTGGATCGTAATATGTTATAATATCAGCATCAATAAGCAATATAAATATAGTTTAAAACAACTAAAAAACACGCTTTCATAGCACATCAAACTAAAAAGTTAAAAATAAATATAGTTTAAAAAAACTAAAAAACACGCTTTTAAAGCACATCAAACTAAAAAGTGAAAAATAATTATTAATATAAACTGAAAATAATAATGAACGAAAAATACTAGTATTATTGTGAAAAAAAGCGTGGGGTGCTCGATATACGAAAAATATTGCACAAAGCACCCCACGCTTTTTTTCACAATAATACTAGTATTTTTCGTTCATTATTATTTTCAGTTTATATTAATAATTATTTTTCACTTTTTAGTTTGATGTGCTTTAAAAGTGTGTTTTTTAGTTTTTTTAAACTATATTTATTTCTTCATTCATTCATTATGTCTCTTCCGGTGGTACCACATTCACCAAATTTAATGTGTCACCTAAAATCTTGTTGAACATTTTAACTGCCAAATTTGAGAAGACTCCCATTAGTACACACACACGCACGCACGCACGCACGCACGGAACACGAAACATGCAACACGAAATACGAAACACGCAACACGAAACACGCAATACGAAACACGAAACACACACACACACGACACATACACACGACACACACAAACCGACAGACATCATTCCGTAAATAATCAGAATGAATTCAGGAGTGTTCAGAACGTATATATCAATCAAAATCTCGAGGTGGAAAAATATCACGATTACTATACTTCCTCATATTAGGTATAAGAAAGTAAAAATGAAGAACAAAAACAATTTGTTCTTGAAAATTCAAATTGTAACAGATTATAGAAAACAATACCCAGATTTTAAAAAAAGAAACATTAACTGAACAATAGGGGAAACAAATAAACCGCGTTTTATTAAACAATGTATTTTCCTTTCGTAACCTCTTACTCAACGGCCCTGAATATAAGTATTAAATTAGCTGCAACGTCAAATGCCAAATACTTCATTTTTGAATTATCTACATCTAAAACATCATGAGCGATATCAATTGGGCACCGAGATCTTGCAATCTAACATCCTGGACTTCTTTCACTGGGGCTACACGAAAGGGAAAGTTTATGCCGAAAAACCTCAAATTGAAGAAATTAAAGCCAATGTTTGGCGTAATATTGGTGAGACAGTCACAAGTATGTGAAAATATCATAAAAGAACTTCGCTCAAAGAAGCCGAGGAGGCCAATCTCAATATATATTCCATGTATAATTCACACATCTGTACATTATATTGAAATAAAAAAAATTATAATTATTTTGCGTTTTATTTAAAAGAAAACTCCTGCATCTCCTATTGAAATATGCTTTATAAGTATTTGATGTCTGTGGATCTTTTATATATTATGAAATAAGAAATTTTTGTATTAAAATGTTTTATAATAGAATGTAAATATGAAAGAATTAAATACATACCGTGACTGCTTATGCACTTCAGCATGTATATTTATACAATTCTCTTTATTTGCATTTGAATGGAACATTTAGATGGAAATAAAAGATATCAAAACGTTTATAATTCTTCAAGATGAATCGCAAATAAATTGGAGTCTTTTATGTTGTCGATAAATTATTAATATCAAATTTTCTTATACACGAAACTTTTCTTTGTTGTCATCATCGATCGACTCGACGTAAATCTCTTAAAACACATTCTGTTGTACATTTTACAAAAAAATATTATCCTGCCCAGTGCGGATAAACATTTATAATATGTATATTTATCCTGTTACTTGAATAAATTTAGCATATTTTCCAACCGATATAAAATTAAAGGGGGAGCATACTATTTGTGATACATCAAGGCTCTGTAAAAATGTTTTACTGTGATACTAAATTCTATCAATTTGCTTATAAATTATTCTCAAATAAATAATTCAAACCTTGTGTATTTTCATAAATCTCTGTATTGTTGTATTAACACTTTACAACCTGTTTCGTCTAAGATTAGCAACAAGGCATATTTGGAAGTGTATTCTCCTCATAAAATATGGTTCCTAAAGTTTCATTATGTCGTACTTCCTCCATAAAAAAATGATTTATTTCTCATTTAGTTGAATTCTTGCATGGTAGAATTTTATGAACACACTGAGGGAAATATCTGGCTTGAAATGACTAAGAAGCCTTAGTTTTTTCAATTTAATAAATATTTATTATTCTGCATTATATTTAATTTAGACAAATAAATATTTTTCATAATTTTGTTATAATAAGCATATTTCGAAGATTGGATTAATTGACAAAACTAAATAATTTATTTCAGGAATTCTCTTGGTATTTATTTTTTGTAATTAAATAATTATTTATAAGAAATTACTTATGAATAACACATTTGTATCTGCCACATTTATTACATCGTTATATTTATTTCATAGAAAGAAATATTTACTATTAAAGTTTATACCTTAATAGCGGAAATAAATATTTAATTCTAATAAGAAATATTTATTCCTCATTAATAAATTTGTTTCTGAGAACTAAATGTTGGCCCTCTACCGGCGAAACCGCGGTAGCGCATTAGACAAGATTCAACAAGACGCCATTGTCGACAGCTCCTATCGACATTTAGTAAGAGGACGTTTTTTATGCAGTTTTTAACACATTATAAATGTCTAAAAAAAAATAAGACAAAAAAATTATGGCAAAAATTCACCTCCACCCCTCTCTGTAACTACTTCAACAAATCATGATATTTAGGTAAAAATTTTACGAAATATGTAAAATTATGAAATTAATAAATGGTCCAAATTTTATTTTTGCAACTTAAGACGTTTCGAATTTATTGGAAAATAACTATGTTGTACTTATTCCCTTTCAGGGGTTGTAGCTCCCTTATTTAAGGCAAATGTTTATATGAAAACACGACTTATTTTTTTTACTTCTATCGCCCCCGTGAATGAAGGTATTTAATTGTAGACACTCTGTATATAAGATTTATGGGCTCTAACATATCCAAATCAAAAAGTATTTAAAATACTTTATTCAGAATGAGGAATTGTGTGGAAAAGACTTCCAGACAATTTTTGTCAGATTAACCGTTACCAAGAAGAAGGATACTAAAATTAATTTTGCTCCCAATGAAAAAAATCAGTGAATATGATTTATAAATCAAATTGGAATTTTTAAAGAAAAATATTTACATCGTTTCAAATTTAATACCACGGTGAGAAAGTACTGTCGAAGTTCATCTGCCTAGACCAATTTTTTTAATATATGTCGAAAACTTAGAGCATAAAATCACAAATAAAAATAATGAAATATTTAAATGACTCGAAGCAGTAGCATCCCACAAAATGTTTACAATAGAGCAAAAATAATATTTTATGCATAAAGTGGACGAAAGATATTGAAGGTGTTGTAAATAACATGAAATTAATTTAGAACAGTATATTTTCTGTGTAATTATAAAGCAAAATGGCGAAAAATTACTTATTCAGTTTGTCTCTTGCGTAAATGGAACATTTTTATTATATATATATATATATATATATATATATATATATATATATATATATATATATATATATATATATATATATATATATATATATATATATATATATATATATATATATATATATAAAGTAAAAAAAATTAAATTATTGGTTTTTATGATCAGATCCAGAATATACCAATGAGTCTCGTTCGCAAGTTACCATTATTCCTGACTTAGTGCAATATTTCTATGATGGATATTTTTTATTAAGAATATTCGTCAATAGATCTTGATGACACAAAAGGAAAGGGAATGTAAGAAAGAAACAAATGTTCTGCTTGTTTTTCCTTAGATATCTTAAAAACATTTTTCTAACCCTCTGATTGATTCTTTGATGTAGCCACAAATACAAAGGTTTCCAGTATCATACTGGATGATGAACTATTGTTTTTTTTTTTCAGATTATTCAATACGGCATCTATAACAAAAATTGAAGTAGAAAATTATTCTGAGCGATCAAACATCATAACAGCATAAAATTTAGCTAGAAATCATATAAAATCTTAATATCGACAACCTTTTATTTTCGATTTTAGGTTTTGGATTTTTTTAGTCAATATTATTTTTTGAAAGTGACATTTGATAGATTTACATGAATCCAAAATCTTGTACACCAATTTAATAGCACAATGTCACTTTAGTAATAATTTTATTTTTGTTATCTTTGTTTTATTATACCTAATTGAATAAAATTTTCAATTTTTAAGAATTAATCTGTTTTACTAAATAGATATTTTATTTCCTCTTCTATGTTAATAAACCAACAAAAAGAAAAACTCACTTTTCTGATATGTTGCTGAAAATCAATTAATGAGTTATTAGGAAACATGTCGACCAGTGTAATAGGATATATTATTGAATTACTTACACACTACCAGGATTTACGTGCCTGTGCGATATACATCCAATATCGTCATTAAATTATGACATAATCCAATATGCCTTTATAGGATATAGGATAAAATATGAAATTTTTACAGTGGTACACGTCAGGGAGAGCAGGTGAGATAACGTCTTACACTGAAAATGATAAAATTTTAAAATTAAGAATATGTGTATTCATGTATGTCTTATTGGGAATACAAAAAACTAAAAAATAACAAAAAAAGAAGTAATAATACCGAAATGGGTTGTAAAGTCACTTCCTTTCTCGTGTCTATTGCCTTCCTGGTCCACAAGGGAAGTGTCACTTTGGCACTGTTTAATACAGCAACGGTAAGTTGAACTTTCATTACGGTACGGTCTCGAGCGCCAGTTCCTGTTTTAACGTTTAGGAACACCACTTTATTTTATCAACGGTATGATAGAAGCTAGGATAACTCAGTGAAGAAACGGTATGTCCAGGGGTCTGCATGTATGGTGGTCGGTTTCTTAGAAATGGACAACTTTACCTACCGAAAAGCAAGCAAGAGGTTATGATAATGCAAGAACGGTGATCAATTATATCAAGTACAGCTAAGTTACGAAAACTACTACTACGATGTTACTATAAGCAGGCAATATTCAAAGGTTTACTACAAGCATTTAAAAAGCAAGCAAATAGTGATTTCAAATAAAGCAAATTTACGACAATTACTACTACTGGTATCTACAGCAAACGGTTAATGACTATATAGTCACTAGTACTTAATGTGGTATTACGGCAGGCGATCAGTGCAGCAGGTATAACCAGTGGTAAGTGGTTACGGAGTACAAGCTTGATACGTTTGCAGGTCAGTTCAGGGACAGGCGGTATCTATGACTGTCTAATCGCTGGTGTGCTATATCTTTAGATTAGCTCCTTATGTCCCTTATTAGGGTTTCTTGACTACGTGTGACAGACGATAGGGTTCGCACATTACAACCAGGACACTTCGTGAGATTCCATCCAGAGATCGAGGTATTAAAATCTCACTTGTGCCACTTCGCGTGTACCTGATGAAATCCCTTCCAGAGATCGAGGTATTAAGATTTCATTGGTACTAAGTTAACTATGACTAAGATGGGCTTCTTTTCAGAGGTCGAGGCATTATAATCCTATCTTTACGTCAATAGTCAATAATGACCACCGGGTATTTCCGATGCTCGTCTAACTATATAGCACAGAAGTTCAGTTTTACTAACTCGGGTTTTAATCTTAAACTATACCTTAAACTTACTAAACTAGAGATATACGTGACTGAAGATATTCTAGGTTAACTTTCGGTAGCTAGTGATCGATTAGAGTGATAGATTATCACATCAATTTCAAGCTTATTTTCTGTACAACTCAGTTTTAGTGAAAACCGGTGTCGGACAGAATGAACCATGCATTACTTCCCCGGGAACCTCGTGAGATTCCTTCCAGAGATCGACGTATTAAAACATCACTTCGCGTGTACCTGATGAATTCCTTCCAGAGATCGAGATATTAGGATTGCATCGGTACTAATTTAACTATGACTGAGATGGGGTTCTTTCCAGAGATCAACAATAAAAAATGACAACCGAATATGCCCGGTGCTTGTTGTTGAATAGATAACTTGATTTTATTAATGAATCACAAAATTTCCCGAATATCTCTGGTTTACCGGAATAGATATTTGACAACGACGCACGGAAAGAAAAATAAAGCAGATAATCGAGGATAATCGGCAAACGACAGAGATACAATTAAATAGCGGAAATAAGTCTTACCACTGTTGATGACGTAGCACACTGGATTTCTCGGACGGTCACTTACTGCTCGGCTGCTGGCTGCTGAATTGAGAACGGCGAACGACTATTCTTGCCGACGCGTGTGGTTTTATTCTCAAAGCCCCGGTTAGAAAGTCACATGACTCTGCGCGATGAGCAGCTTTTTAGATAATATTCATGAGTTGAAAAAGTATTTCAAGCTAGCGTAGCGCACCGTGCTTTAAACAAATTTATTTAATATAAACAAATGTTTACAAAATATTTTGAGACTGGGAATCGCTTTTTAATAATTTAAAAACAATGTTTCCAAAAAAAAACTGTTTAAAACGGCCTACATGGCTTAATATTAAAGTTATATATCGACTAATCCTAGAAATTGTTTAAATAAAAAAATAGGAGCATATTTCTTTTCCATAATAAATGTTTCAACTTGGCTTGAAATTAAACTAAATTAAATTAATATACTTTATTCTTACTTGGCTTCAGCGAGCGGTTGTTTAGTATAAACACAATAATTGATTTATTATTAAGATAATAAAACAAACTAAGATTACCCTGAAAAGAAACCGGTTTGAAACAATTATGTCTGGGAAATAATTTAATAATTAATTTTAAAAGAAATATTAATACTAGTAATAGTATACAGGATGTATCAAAGTAAAAGAAGAACCCAATTCGGTCTTATTACAACAGAAAACTATTACCGGAAAAATCACTTCGTTACAGGATAAAATCAACTAAGTTTGCCATTATTTTTTACTTTGGCGTTATTCCCAATAAAAAGTATAATATGAATAATTATTGAATTTCAAAGAAATAAAACATGAAGATGATTTATCGTCACTACTGAGCGTTTATAGAAAACTAAGATGGTTAAACCACTGAAGATTCCTTAAAATATGAGACAAACATTATAAAAGATTTTTAGATTATCATCAACAGTATTAAAAACTACTAGTGCATAATTATTTCCATCAAATAAAGAACAGAATACACATACACGCATAACTCGTGCTAATTAAACTTAAGATTTATAAAGCAATTCTTAACTCAATCTTGAGGTTAAAATTTCAGCAGCAACGATAAGCGGAAATATTAAGCACGTTCGAATTTTAATGTAATTTTCCAATAGGATTTGAATGGTTGGTCCCCGTTTCTACTTTGTGGTGAAAAAAAACTTTTTAAGTTTCCATTACAGTTCTTACAGAGGCAAATGCTTTAAACACACATTTTAGCAAATACAACTTTCAGTTTATTTTTTTTATAAAATTCCCAATGTTTGTGAATAAGATTTATCATAAGACTTGAAAAAAATTTATTTATGTTCAGTGTCCCACCAAAAATAGAAAATCAATGTAAATTTACTGATTCTGAAGTTGTAGGAATTATATAAAAGTAGATAAGTACCAATGACTTCAGAATAGAGAAGTGATTGATAAGTACATAATTTTGAATTTATGTGAATATTTTTTTAAACCATATTTTCTCTAAAAAATATATACCTTAATGGCATGTTGCTATTTTTCAAGCTAGCTATCATTATCATATTTAACAGAAAACTTGGAATTGAATTAATGTAGAAAAGCAGAGAGAAGAAATCATCAATGTTTTGTGAATCATGTACCTTTAAGTAGGTTACATCTACGCTAGAATTGTATTTCATGATGTTAGTCATTCGATGGCAACAATAGCATAGACAATGATGACAGGTTATGATAAAAAAAAATCTTCAGTTGCAAGAGAGCAGAAAAGGGGAAGAGAGTAGTCTCAGTTATTAAGACACCACGCCTTTTCTATTAATTGTATTTAATCGCCAATATACAGTAATGTCTACAAATAAGTTCTCCCACCTCTAATTTTTAGCGGTTTGAAATTTTGTTTATTAATTTTGAAGTCGTATTTTCAGTTAGATTTACGACATTTTCAATGGAAATTCGAAACTGAAATATCAAGATTTCGCTCGGCCGCCATATTGGATTCGTTTTTCAATGTCTAATGTAGGCGTATAATTAAAGACCTACTGTTTAGTAGTAACATACCAAAATTTCGTATCAATTCAATGACGTATATAAAATCACTTCATTCTAAATCGCATACACCCCTGATCTGCTTTACTTTTCTATTTACAGCACTGATGTTTTGGAAGTATATCAATATTTGACAAATTTTGTTCAAAATTTTTAAATACAGGGAACGTGAATAATGGCAAAAACCAGGGAGACCAAAGACAATAACTGTTGAAAAAGAAGACGAAGTGGTGACGGAAATAACAAAATCTAGAACTAAGTACCAGATCGCTAGCAGGTATTTGTACACTTCCAAAACATCGATGTTGAGAAACCTAAAAAAAAATTATTTCCTTATAAATTTAAACTGTTGCATGAACTCTTACCTGGAATTCCTGCTCATAGATATGAATTTTGAACAGCACAACGGTTGAAAATTTAGCTGCAAGAGAACCGAACTACTTAAGAAATTTTTATTTTTCTTACTACCATATGAATAATTTCTTGGTTATCTAATAAATACAATTAGTTACCCCGTATAATACTGGAAAAGTAAACCTCTCCGCTTGTGACTTTACGTCAAAAGATCAATCAGAGGTTGATTTCTTGACAACTAATATAAGACGAAAAAATTATATTTCCCTAACGTTTCAGAAACCAATCTGTTTCCGTTTTGAAGGTTATATATTTATCTTCTTGTAGAAAATGTGAAGCAGGAAACTTGAAATGTATTAATATTATATAATTGAATTTTCTTAGAGTGATAAATAGATAGATAGAACTCATTCGTCTAATCACACGATACTATTCCTACAAATTTAACTTCAAAAAAAAAAAAATCAGAATATTTCAATTAAGTGAAAAATCTTGATCATTTACTAAAACACTGAGATTTTAAAGTTACGAAATTTCCCAAAATTATTAAAGTTTACCTTTTTTTAAAGAAATGCGGACTTTTGTACATTTATTGAACATAAACACAGCGTACGAGAACACGTGCGTATTTATTTATACACATAGGTTTTGTTAGATTTATAAACGAAGCAAAATTCTAATTAATCTTCTCTACAACTGTTAGTAACCGAAATGACTCATTAAAACCTGAAAAGCTATACGATATGACCGAAAATGCAACATCCAGTAATCATTAAAATAATAATACGTTAGGGATTATTTGTTAAACAATTGGACTCGGAAAGAGTATCGAATGATTAAAATTACAGTATGATTAGTGAACGATATCTACCTAAACATTAATAGTTACTTGGTGTTCCACGCAATCTCACACTCACTTCTCAACTTTGCGAGACATGCTTCGAATTAGGTGATCGACGTCTTCTTGAAATAATATGTTTCAAGCTATGTGACTCTTGTCATGCGGGCTGAAGATCCATTGGTGGGACCGGTAAACGATATATCCATCTGTCTCATATTCCATACATGTTTCATTAGTGAAAGATCAGGTGACTTTACGGGTCATGAGAGCACATTTTCATCAGCATCCTGTAGAAACCTCCTGGTTATGGCAGCAGAATGGCATTATTCTGCTGGGAAATAGGATTCGCCAACTTCTTCAAGAGACGGTAACGCAACTTTTGTGCATTCATGTTTCTTTTTGAGAGACCAGGGGGACTCTGCTTCCATATACATCCATACCATAACCCATCGAGTAAATGATGTCCTGTCCCTGGGTCCACACAAAATTGAATATCGGATCTTTCACCACAACGACGGGGAACTTTTCTACGCCCATCATGAATCCATAAACAGAGTTATGTTTCATCACTGAACACTATCCGATTTCAATCTTCATTCCACCAGACATGTTCTTGAAAATAAGTCTTACCTATTTGGTGTCTCCAGATTAGTGGCGAGGTCGCTACGATTGAAGAACTTATTCCTCATATTAGTGATCTAGAGGATTGTCAGCTAGACGCCGCGGTGAGAGGAGGCCATGGTAGCTGCCTGTCGCCTCATTTATGGTGTCTCTTAATGGATACCCGCATGGAGCACTTTACGTTGGAAGTTTATATGGTCAGACATATGCGGATGACAGGCTAGTCTTAGTGACTGGCTGCTTTTTAAGCATCGTCTGCGAAAAGATGCAGATAGCATGTAGTATTATAAAACGGTGGCGCATCGGACGCCATCTTTCAGTCAATCCAGCCAAAACTGAGATGATTCTCTTCATCAAAATGAAAAGAATAACAGATTTTAGAGCACCACTATATGAATGACACCTAGTACTTGCATGGGAGGTCAAATACCTAGGGGTGACCCTAGATATGAAACTATCATGGGGGATGCATGTCAAAATAATGGTTGAAAAGCCGATGGCAACAGTTGCGATGAGTGATAGGCAGGAACTGGGGCCTCAGTCCACAGATCCTGCATTTGCTCTACATGGTGGTAGTCAGGCCCAGGCGGGCTGGTGGTCTGGTGGACGTGTATGGACCGAATTACCACATTCCGAAGACTTGCTAAAATTCAAAGACTGGCCTGTCTAGGGATCATAGATGCGATGAGGACGACACCCACAGCAGACCTACAGGTCGCGCTGGGCCTGCATTTGCTTTCCTCGTGGATAAAGAAGAGAGCCCTGCCTCGGACTGGTTCCTATTTTAGACATCACAAGAAGGCAAATCACGACGATCTTCAATGAATTAGCTCACGGGACATTGGAGGGTAAGCAGTGGCTGCAGGCAAGCTCGGGATTTTGTGACTGGAAAGATTGAACTGCTTGATCAGACTCTCGACACGCCACTGCAAGCTTAGGAGGTTCCTGTCACAAACAGGTGTGGAGGAAGGAAGATTCTACTTACCCTCTATGAGAGGGGGGGCACGAAACGTCATACCACGACTTAGCGCAGTGTGAGAAGTTCAGGCAGCTGAGGCATAAACCCTTGGCGCTGGGATGCTTCTGAGAGAAGAGGTGAACTCTCTCGTATGGAAAGACATCATAACTTTCATTAGAGGGCCAAGGAGGTTTGATGAAGGAGCAGGTGGAGTAGAGAGTTAAGGGGACGGTAGGGAGTCAGTAAAAGACCCATTTGTGGCCTATTTGCCAGGCGCCAGGCTATCCGAATTACTACTACTGCTACTATTCCTCTATCTGATGGATATTTGTTGACCCGTAGCTGCTATCCATTTATTTGCTACAGACTTTGCTGTATTAAAATGATTTCTAGCTGCAATTTGTAAGAGCCGTTCTTTTCGTTCAGTAGTTCTACGTCTCGGGACTCTTGCAATGTTGATGTCTCCCTTCTTCATTCCACGCATTCCAACATTGCATCATTGTTGACGTATTTCAAACAATATATGCGCAATTTCCATACAATTCTAACCATTTTAAGCTCACTTAATTGGAATTGAAAATTTGGGTGGTGTTATCGATGATGTTTGTAAGACAGACATAGCTATAAAACTAAAACAAGTTACAAATTTTACTCGGAATGATTAATATGAAAGATTAGTTTACCTTGAAAAGTACAAAAGAAATTGTGTATCCTTCAATCGTTCAGAACCAAAATTTATTAGTTTTTGTTGTTGTTCAGAATATTACTTAAATTTATAATGTTATTATTGAGTGCTGCAATTTCAATGTCACACGGTAGATGTATAGAAATCCTCTAATTTAAAGCAGCTTAATATTTGTACCAATTATTTATTAGTATTACCAATCAACAGAAGAAAGTTCTTACCCTGCGAAATCACTTTATGGTTTTATTAGATATTTTTACGGGCTGCTGTCATCTCCAAACTTGCGTATACATCACATTATGAAATTCGGCTTAGCACGACGTAATCGGATGTTGAATATAGGATTATTTCAACATCAGTTGATAATTTTCATTACTTATCCACCCAATTAAGTTTTAATGCCGCCGCGGCCGTGGGGAACCACTGTCTGTGTAATATTAGGGGCTCTATCTAATTTTTAATACAAGTTTTAAAAGAATATAAACAGTAAAATACAAATAATTAATTTTTCAAGGAGACATTTACGTTTCTTTTAATATTATTTCCAACAATATATTACTGTTTTTGAGATAAGTTTTAGAAATATACTCGTATATAGTTGTACAGTTTATTACAGAAATATTGGGCATGTAAAAAAGGCTACAAGAAACTGCCATAAAAACTTCAAAGTTACCGCACTCACATGCCGAGAAGAACTAATTAGTGGCATACAGAGCCATACTTCAAATTTCTGTGTATTACAATGAACACAATAATACAGCAGATTTAAATGTAGTGTCTTAATAAAATAGATATTTGATACCGCTTCTGTTAAAATAAAAAATCTTACTCTGTTTTGCTTTAACTTAAAATCTAACTCTAAATTAAAATGAGCAAGTAATCCTCTTGTTGCACAGTTTCGCAAATAATAATTTAACATATTAAATTATTATTGTTGCCTAGCTTTTCATTCATATGGCCCTTTCTGAATTAATTTATAAACAGTTCGTTCTGGAAGATATGTTAAGTAGACTGTTTTTTTTCCACGGCCCCTATTTCTCTTTCACTTTCTTTCGTATTTCTGTAAACATTTAAAACTTTTTTTTTTTTGACTACTGGCATGATGTTTTGAAACTTTCTTTATAATTTGTGAAAGGATACCATCTTCCTAACATTCTTTACTGGTGGTGGGTTGAGGATCTTTCCATGGCCTGAACAATTCTCCACTATTATTTTGCTACTTATTTATTTATTTGTTTATTAATTTATTATTTTACACTATTCACAGAATAGGAACAATACAAAAAAAGATAGACGTATACACTTAATCCATAAACATTTTTATGAATTTCGTATTGGGGGAAACCAATAGTCTTCGAGATATCACTATAAATCACGCCTGCTTGAAATTCCTCATCGATGGTATCAGTTAAAAATTCTGTCATACACAATAAGTTTGTTACTCTTGATCTGCCTTTAACAAAACCATGTTGATCAAGTGTTTGCAATGAGAAAATGTGTGATCAAATAATAGCATTTCAAAACATTTTGTAAAGTTACAGATTATGACAAATGGACGATAGTTACATATTTCAGATCGATCACCTTTCTTTAAAACTGGAGTTATCTTAGATAATTTCCTTTGCAAGGGAAAAGTATTCATTTTTAAGGATAAATTAAAAAGTTTGGAAAGGGGTTCTGCAAATATTAATGCACAGTCACGTAATAAGAAAGCTGGAATTCCATCTGTCCGCTTGTCAGCTTGGGCCTGAATTTTTTTAAACAAATGAGAACATTCTTTTCAGTTATTACAGGTGAGTTTAGTTGACCACAGTTATTAAAATTTTCAAAAAAAGGTGTCATTATTGTTAGTACAGGATTGTTGAAAAAGTGTACAAATGCATTGCAAATTTCTTCTGGAAATTATTAGGTATACCAGCATAAACGTTCTTTTTATTAATATATTTCCACAAATTAGAGGGATCTTGTACTATATTATTTTCTAAGTTAGCAGATAATCTTTAAATGACTTTTCGGAGTCGATTTTGAATTTACTCCTAAGTTTAAATTCATTATAGAAAGTGATATCATTGGAGTTTTTGTACTTTTTCCAGACTGAGTAATTTCTCTTAATGTCTTTTATTATAGAATAACCGAACCAGGGTGGATAGCTGTGACTTGATGCAATTAACTTCGGCACATGGGTGTGTTATGTGCAGAAGTTTCGATAAAACCAATTAATCTAATCAACTAAAATCGGTAGGGCAACTAAATACACAAGCGAGAGTAATGTGGGTTGCGGTGTCCATCGACCTCAGATTTTAATAATTTTCTAGTATATTTTGTTAATTTAAATAGTATCCTGCGCATGAATTGTGTTGCTCCTAGTTCCTTTTCCTGTTTTTTATCCTGGACTTCTCGTAGCAAGGATTGAAGATACCATGGCCATCTTGAGGCTGGAGTTCAAGTCTGGTCGCCTTCGAGATTTAACGTTATATTTTATATATTAATAAACGTCCTTCTTTTTCTGGGATATATCTCGGGGGTACCATAAGTTGTGACCTGCCGTTGTGTAGTTGTTTGTGCGATCACAATATCGATGTCTGTCGGATTTGCCGGCTTGAATTCAACCTGTTGTGTCGTCCTTTCCTAGAGTCAGGAAATCGCGAGTGGCAGCAAATTTCAACCAAGACCCGCACTTTATACGGTTCTTTTTTTTTTTGTTACCTGGACCAGTTCCATTTTGTGCTCTGCGTGGACATACTTGACGCTTGGAAGTTCAGGCTTATATAAGATTTTTTTTTTTTTTTTTTTGGGATCGAGGTTGTCTTGGTGCCTACTACGCTGGGCGACGTCCGCCGCTATCCGGGAGTCCTGTAGTCACCTCCAGTCGGTTCCTGTTACACAACCGTCGTTGGACCCAGATAAGTCCCTAAATACGTATTTTAAGAAAAAAAATATATATATATATATGTATATTTATATATATATATATATATATATATATATATATATATATATATATATATATATATATATATATATATATATATATATATATATATATATATATATACTGAGTGTTCTATTGCCTCCCCCCACTTATTTAATCGTTTCATATTCAGGTTTTTTTTATTGTTTTAAGGCATATCTATACTTAACCACTTATTTCAGGATTTTCCTTTTTCTATAAAAGAGTTTACCGGTTAATGTACATAAACTATATAATATTTAGTGAATAGTTACCAGTTTAATGGAATATTCTGTTTGGTAATTTAATATGTGTTTATACCCTTGCATAGTATTAGGTTCTTTTTTTATAGTAATAAGTCATTACCAGTTTTTTGTGTGTTCAAATGTTGTGTATCGGACCAGGGGTTGCGTGATCACGTAAAACCGGGTTAATTTAAGAATATAAGGGATTATTTGACACCTGGAAATATCAAGTGGTTAAACACTGACCTGAACCATAGTTTTTTTAAATATATTTATTAACCTGAATAAATTGTTATAAAATGTATAAAACATATTATCTTTCCTTCCTCGGCATATGCTGTGTGTGTGAAAACTATATCCAAATTTATCATTCCAAGGCTCAAGGAAACACACCCCAGCTCGAGCTAGACCGTGCAGTGGGCCAGTTCGTGAACGAGAGATACGGAAGTGGCGCAATCAAAAATAAATTTTTTGTTAAAATAATCTGTTCTCATTCATTATTAATTATTACTTATCCCGGCTTAACTTAACCGCATTACAAAATTGGAACTTAAATGTTAATTCTGCACATCATTTACTAACAATTTTACTTCCTATCATATTTATTTTTTTTTTTTAATTGTAATTTTCGTTTTTTTTATTGTAACAAATGGCGCCCAATTTTTTTCT
Source organism: Rhamnusium bicolor (assembly GCA_029963845.1). Lineage (NCBI taxonomy): Eukaryota > Metazoa > Arthropoda > Insecta > Coleoptera > Cerambycidae > Rhamnusium > Rhamnusium bicolor. The sequence continues at coordinate 868,794 of JANEYF010002106.1, forward strand.
AGTCTTTGGAATGGATAGCTGGTTTCCAGAGTTTAGTAAAATTGCTTAGCCCTTAGAAAAATTATATACATAGCGATTGTTGGTTAGTTACTTTTCGCACACCGTGTATATGAAGAGGTTGGGGAGTAAATATAAACATTGCGGTGCACAGACAGACTAACAAAAGAAACATTCGTTACAAGTGGATATATAATTTTTCTTAATTTTAGTTGGTGGTTATAATAATTATTTTTCGCCTAGCGAAAAGCTTATTCTTCCTGATTGTTACTTATAATTATATTCTACCTTGGTATTTCTTAATGTTTGGTTTTAAACACTTGATTATCATAAGGAATATCGGTATCCATCGTTTTTGTATGTTTTTGTTGGTTGGGAAAAAAACAAAGACATTAAGACATTAAAAATTAAGTCCAATTGATTGTAAAACAATTATGTAGCCAAATCAACATCTATGCAATTATCTAGAAAGCTCCAGTCAGTGTCAAGTAAACATTGATACAGGAGAGAAAAATTGGGTTTCTTAAAATTATACTTATGTAGGAATTTGTTAGGATTTTTTTTATGACCTAAGTTTTCCATTAAAATTTCACAGCATATAATAGACGGATGGTGTACGTCTTCACTAATTATGACATCAACAGTTTTTTCTACTAAGCAGTCTTTATTACCTAACACTAGATCTAGAACGCGATTATTTATATTTACTATATTATTGTACTGGTTTAAATTCATGAAATTTTGGAAATTTAAGATTATAAACAGGAAACACCCGAATAGTCACCGCTTGCCAAACTTTGAAAAAAATCTTTTATAGTCAATTTTAAGCTAAATTTTAATAAAGTTGTGTCATAAAGTCCTTCCTAAGGAAGCGAAAGCGCTTTAATAATGGCGACCAAAAAAGACTTTGTAAATAATATTTCAGCCACTTTTGGAACGTTTTTCTAAGAGTCGACAAACGTACTGCTGTGTAAAAAATTTTCATTTTGTATTAGATATCATTACATAAAAAAAATATACGAAGGATTTCATGTTTTTATTTATTATTATTACAGATATTATTTTATTATTTTACAAGCACTTAAAAAATGTCTAGCTCTAACCATAATACATGTGTGTGTGTATAAAATGTGTACTTTTTTAACAAGCAGTAAGCGTTAGTCACTTTTGAATATATTTTTAATTCAACCTTTTAGCCTTAAATTTGCAAGAGAATACCTCGTGAAGTTTATTAAACACCTTGTATATATCACACGGATACCACCATTGCGTTAGTGTCGGTCGTCTTGTAACTTATTTCAGTTATCTGAAACAAACACAGATTGCGATTACTCTTTGTTTCAGGTATGTCATTGTTCAGAGCAAAACTGATGGTGTCTAAATCACTAAAAAAATACATTTGAAAAACCTTCAACTTCTATCAAGAAATCATTTACTAAAAGGCTGAGATTTGAAAGTTACGAAATTTCCCAAAATTATAAAAGTTTACATTTTTTAAAGAAATGGGAACTTTTTGTACATTTATTTAACATAAAAACAGCGTACAAGAACACGTGCGTATTTATTTATGCACATAGTTTTTGTTCAGAAATACGTATTTGAAATTATTTCATAAAAGTACATTAAAAAAGAATATTTTTGGTATGAAACCTAGTCATACTATTTTGTTTCATCTTATGCAAAAATCCTAAACTTGGCCGTTTGGCAAGTAAGAAAATTGATTTTAACTTCCTCCTGTAAAATTTAGTCAAGTGCAGATACTCGGTTTTGCATTCCCAACAACGAAATGCTTTTGATAGGTCAAATAATGGCAGTAACACAATATGTATACTAGTGATGGGAACTATCGAATAAAAACTGTCGAATAATTCGGTAATGGAACTTATTCGAATAATTCGATAGTTGAATTACGAATGAATGAATTTAAAAATGTTGGATTTAAGAATGGAGGCTATGAATGTGCATAGGCGAAGACGGTATTTTATTCATAGATAAGAGACACATTTTATTATGTGATACGATAAACAGTGTAAACAACAAAATAAACAAAACACAACTGCCAACTATAACTGATGATGACATGTGACTGATACAGGGCTTTGTCGGTTCTGATTCTTAAAACCCATTTTTTATGAGAGGTGAAACTGAACAGCATTAATTAGCAAGTTAACAATATCATTCAGATGATGTTTTCTAGAAAAGTTCGAATTGAATGAATATATTCGAATAAAGTCATTTGATAGTTGGAATCACAGACAAAATAGACCAAACCAGTCAATCTCGCTGTATGGGTACCGTTGAATGCAAAATGCGGGGAAGCGGAGTGTGTATAAGGTAGCTCGCGCTACGCCTACTTTAAACAGAGTCGGATCAAAGTAAACGTAAATATTCTTTGGTCGGATGAAGTAGAATTTAGACTCGTGTCTATGAATGCAGTTGTAGGTGGTATTTATTTATGCAACTATGGGAAAATGTTTAGTAGAAAATTGTTTTAACAGAAGTGATCATGTTAATGGGCTGAAATCAAAAGTTTCATTCTTTGGGTAAGTAAAAATGTTAATATATAAATCTATTGCGCTGAGTTATTGTTTCTCAGTAGAGTTCGCGTATTTCCAGTTAGCTTTAAAATTTTATGTGCCCGCGTACTGAAATAGTAAATTTGATAATCATTAATATATATTTTGCGTTAAAATTAATTTACTCTGCATCTATTTTAAATTTTATTTAAAATTAAAAAATATGTAAATGACTAAAATTGGAGCAGTAACTATAGTGCATAAAAACAATCGTTAATTTGTGTGGAAAACTTAATTTACATATATTTTTTTTATATTTCTATCTATTTTTTGGACCCAATATTATTTTTCTTTTGACAGATTTCCAAAGAACGTTGGAGTTAAATTAAAATGGCTAAAAGCTATTAGAAAAACAGATTGGGTGCCATCAAAATTTTCACGTATATGTTCTATTCACTTCGAAGAAAAATTTTTTTCATTTTTAATAAAAATGGGATCCGTAACTTGACAAAAAATGCAATTCCAACTTTAAATCTGCCAGAAATAGTAAGTAATAAAATAATTTAGTTCAATATTTTTAACATTGCAGTTATTGAATGTATTTTTAATATAGAGTAAGGCGCTTCGAGGTAGCCGGATAGGAAAACTATGTATTTATGTACATGTGCATAAGGGTGAGAATAGCGCGGTTTATATAGGTAAGTAAATAGTGGGGGCATACCAACTACGCTGGCCGCTTGTCTCCTCTCTAATCAGTCTAAACTCTGTTAGTATTTATTAAGCGAGTGTGGGGTGTAATTCACCTGTCTTAAAATAAGGAATTTACGAATTGGCGATCTTACGATCGTGCACTCTAAAATCACCCCACTCTTTAATAGTATTTATATGCGCTATTCTGAGCCATATTGCATATGTACATAAATACAAACTATATTCCTATCCGTCTAGTTCGTATCTCCTTACTGTATATATTTTTTTATAGATTTGTTTAAATAAAGGAACTCAAACATTTGATGGAGAATTAAATGAAGTATCAAGTGATCTTGAAGCATTTAGTGAACTTGAAGTATCTCGATCTTCAACAGCTATGGATATTACATCCCCTACCACCAGCAGACCTTCTACTTCGCATTCTTTTTATTCCAACCTAAGTACACCTTCAACATCAGCATTAAACTCCTCAGACAACGAAAGTTACGAGGGCAAATACATGAATATCTCCGATAATGATACCCCAAGAAAGAGAAGATTGAAACATGAAGTTAGACGCCTTTCCTTCATTTCCGAAAAAAGGAAAAAAATTATAACTCGCCTTCAACAAAACAAACGTCGATATAAGAAAAAAATTGAAAATTTAAAAAGTATTTTAGACGAACTCTACGAGAAAAAATTACTAAATAACGATGAAAGAAACTTGTTGTCATATTTCGACGAGAGCTTGCCTATGTCAGAATTAATTTTGAGAAAAGTCTCTAAAAATAAAGGATCTACTCCAAGAACTTACTCCCCTACACTTCGTGCTTTTGCTCTTACGCTGCATTATTATTCGCCAAGAGCTTACGAATATGTAAGAGAAATATTTGGCGCCTGTTTACCTCACCCAGGAACAATACGAAGATGGTATCAGACAATAAATGGCAACCCCGGCTTCACAAAGGAAGCTTTTCAGATACTTAAAATCAAATCAGAAAATTCTAATGAGAGAATTGTTGTGGGTTTGATAATCGACGAAATGGCTATACGGCAGCACGTAGAATGGGATGGCGAAACTTACCATGGGTATGTGGATTATGGAGCAGGTATCGATATGAATATGGACAGTATGCCAGTTGCGAAAGAAGCTCTTGTATTTCTTATCAATGCAATTAAGGAAAATTGGAAACTACCCGTAGGATATTTTCTTGTGGATGGTGTTACAGGAAATCAACGTGCTTCCTTAGTTATGCAGTGTTTAGAAGAAGCTCATGATTCGAACGTCGATATTGTGTCGTTAACATTTGATGGATGCCCTGCAAATATTTCAATGTTAAAAATTTTCGGCTGTTCCCTTGAAATAAAAAATTTCGAAAGTAGTTTTAAACACCCCATTACTAAAAGAGATGTTGCAGTATTTCTAGATGCTTGCCATATGCTAAAATTACTGCGGAATTGTTTGGAATTTAAAAAAATTTTCGTTGATGAACATAATAATCAAATTAAATGGAGTTATTTGGAAAAATTGAACCATATTCAGACAGAAGAGACTCTACATTTTGGTACAAAATTACGAAAACAACATTTAAATTTTCATAATAACAAAATGAAAGTTAAATTTGCGGCGCAACTTTTTAGTAAAAGTGTCGCAGATGCTTTAATGTTTTGCAAAAATATTTTAAAAATAGATGAATTTGAACATGTAAATGCTACAGCAAAATTTATTAAATTAGTTAACGATCTTTTTGATATTCTAAATTCCAGGAATATAAATAATTCTGGTTATAAGGCTCCAGTTAACTTAGTAAATAAAGAGAATATATTTTCATTCTTAGACGAAGCAAAAAATTATTTAATTAATTTGAAAACGATTGATAATATCCCCCTAATTGATACGGGTAGGAAAATGGGCTTCATTGGTTTTTGTTGTTGCATTGAGAGCACAAAAAAACTGTTTCAAGATTTAGTAGAAAGAGAAAAAAGTTATTGAATATCTACCTATGTATAAGGTGAGTCAAGATCACTTGGAACTTCTTTTTTGCAATATAAGACAACAAGGTGGATTTAACAATAACCCCACCAGCAGGCAGTTTAAAGCCGCTTATAAAAAATTATTAACGCATATGGAACTTAGGGAATCATTTTCAGGAAACTGTATTCCTTTGCAACATATAAACATTTTAAATTGTAATTCACCTGTAGAAAAAATTAATTTAACTTGTGATAAATATAGATCATTAAATATATCAGAGGAGGGTGATGAACAGTATTCATTTAATGTTTCATTAGAGTCCCTTCAACTATCTGAATATAGTAAGTACATAATAACATATATTAGTGGTTTCGTAACCAATTCTCTAATAAAACAAATAAAATGTGACGACTGTTTAAACAGTTTAATGTCAAATAAATGCTGTTCATATAGTGAATTAATTTTTATTAAAGATCGTGGTGGTCTGACGTATCCGTCTGAAGATGTTGTAACGGTATGTCAGGAAACAGAAAAAGTAATAAAACTGTTTAACAATGATAAAAAAATTACACCCAAACTAAAAAAAAATAAAATTGTGTATCATGTATTAAAAAAAGTTTTTAAATGTAAACATATTTAGTAATGTGCGTGAACACCAATATGATAATTTTCCCCACAACTCTAACCATTTAATCGAACTTGTAAGAGCTATTTCTGAAAAGTACATTGATGTAAGAATAAATCATGTAACAAAAATATTTAATTCTATGAAAACAACGAAAAGACATATTTTAAATAAAGTAACAATATTTAAAGGACAATAGAAACAAAAAAATTTTTGTAGTTATTTTTTATTAACTTTTTAAAACAGTTAAAATGGCAATAAAAATATTTCAAAGTATTTTGTAGTTTCATTTTTTTGTATGAAGTTTAAAACTTTAAAAGCAATTAGTTTTTGAATTCTAGACTTGTTATGATATAAAAATAATATTAGATCCGAAAAATGGATAGAATATAAAAAAATGTAAATTAAGTTTTGAATACAAATTAACGATTGTTTTTAGGTATGTATTATGGTTAATATTCTAATTTTAGTCACATTTACATATTTTTTAATTTTAAATAAGATATAGGTTAAATAGATGCAGTCAATTAATTTTAACGCAAAATACATTAATATATTATCAAATTTACTATTTTAGTACGCGGGCAAGCAAAATTTTAAAGCCAACTCTGGAAATGCGCAAACTACTGCGAAACAGTGACAACGCAATAGATGAAATTAATTTATATATTAACATTTTTATTTATTCAAAGAATGAAACTTTTGATTTCTGCTCATTAACAATGTTCTACTACACATTTCCCCATAGCTGAATAAATAAAAACCAGCTGATATGTGAAAATTATTAAAGTAAAAGCGATGTTCACCGCATGAACGTCTGATAACAACTAACAGCACGAGGCCTGCTAGGCTACAGCCAGGCTTTCAACTGCCTTCACCGACAGCTCTAACATGTTCAGTCTATTTTGTCTGTGGTTGGAATTAGTGATGGGCGATATCGTGATTTTTCAATCACAACGTGAATCGTTACTGTGATTTTCTCATATCAGTGATTTTAAAACGTGATGTGATCACGACTTTCATACGACGCGTATGGGAGAAATGTAACGCCGACAGACGGTAAATGGTGAAATCGTGAAATTGCTACTTTAGTAATCTGTGCACCAGCAGGCCCGCAGATAATAGGTACCTATCTACCTATGTCACAGAATAACCAGCAACCTGTGCCTATGTGTAATATATTATGATTTGTTTATTCAACTAATCTGATTTATGAATTGGTGAAAAAGCAAAAGCACTAAGTTTTGAATGGAAATTCATCGTAAATCCTAATATTTTATTTATATTTATTTTTATAAAGTTATACAACATAAATATTTCCGAAGCATCAATAAATTTTTAGTTTATAATTAGGTTGACAACTAGACCAGCGACTATAATATTTGTTGGGTAATTGTTTATAATATAATATAAGCCAGTGAATAAAAGATATTTATATAAATATCTATACCTATAGTGTGAAATGCATACCTAATAACGCTAAGGCACGAAATCGCTTGCTTTCCGTGTTAGTACATACGGTCGGAATCAAAAATCGACTCTAAGTAAATATCACATATCATTATCATCGTCGTAAAAGATATATTGGTATTGGTTGAATGTTGATATGTTGATCTTGAATCTTCACGATACTATATCACAGCCAGGGAACGAAATAGCAAAGTCGTGATCACGTCACAGTTTTCTACCAACTTTACTAACAGTCGTTACCTGTGATTTTCTAATATCAGTGATTAAATCACAGTTCGTGATATATCGCCCATCACTAGTTGGAATCATTCATTCAGTAATTATTCGATAGTTAAATCATTCGATAGTGCCTATTACTAATGTAGACCTCTATCCAGTTTGACATAAACATGTAGCGGCAAATGGCAAGATGCTGTTTCTGCGGATTTGCCGGCTCTAAATCCATGTTGGCATACTATAAAAATATTATTGCGAAATATATTGTATGCACCTTGTAAGTTGAAATAATGCATATCACAGATAGAATTGAACCATATTGTTGTTAATTTATTTTTTCCATCGACAGAGAAACGATGTGATATATTTACTATTTTATTTTCCTCAAATACTTAACTAATAGATCGAAAGTGATTACTAATTAATATTGAATTTATACCCATACTTTTGACAGTTCCATAATTCAGGCAAATCACAATTTATCTACTTGTTGAATAGAATATCACGTACACAGATAAAAAAAAATATTTTATATGAAATAAAATTTTAAATAACATTCAATATACGCAAATAAACCTTATTCTCTATCTAAGAAAACCGTTTATTTACTACTCAAAGTTAATTTTGTTTCATATAAATCATTCCTAGCTTGTTCTGAGAAATAAATAAACTTTTATTCATCATGCTACAAATGTGTATTTGTGCCTATCGTGTTTTTATTGGAAGAAATAATTATTTTCAAATGAAACATACATTAAATTCATTATACGATGATTTAAATGTATCAATAAAATTATTATTCTAATATAACATTTTATGAGGGAGAATTATATCTTAAAAATAAAAAAATACATATATTAAACAAACTGCTACTTTAATGTGAAAGTCCAACCTCTACCGCGCCTCATTGAAGTAAAGAAAACTATGGTGAGTATTTAAAATAGTAATAGTACAAAACTATTGCGAATACTGGAGGATTTAAAAGCGCGCAGTCAGTCGGAGCAATCTTATCTAGTAAGCAAGGCTTGTAGTTTACCCACAGTCAACAATCTGTTGTTTTTTGGTTACTCTCTTTCTCTCAACATTACAGCGTTTCGAAATGTATTAAAACAGCGACTTCATAACTATAAGGGCCGGTATATCCACCTCCTGGTAAAGTTACCGAACAGATTTTAAGAATAAAATTGTCAAACCAGTAAAATAATAGTTGGTGTTTATCTATTTTTGCAGAACGGTAATTCCATATGAGAATATACTTCGCTGTGATCAATTTTTTGTAAAAGTAGACACGTAATAATTAATATAAATCTCTTTGGTAACTAACAGCCACTCTACCAGAAGATGGATATACCGGGCCTAAGACAACGATGAATTCCTCTGTTCATCATTTATTAGCTATTATTACAACCAATTTAGATTAATGCCTGACTGTTAAATTATACAGGAAGAAATTAATGTCTATCTTTTTTAAAATTCGTAATAAAAATTTTGTGTTTTTTGTTCAGTGTCGTTTTCCGAAAGTTCTGTTTTAAACTTTAAAAAACGTCCTACTAAATCTGCGTATTTTAGCAAATTCGCTCAAGGTATTGTTTAACTTATGCATTAAAAATTGTTGTCTCCCTGATATCTGGAAATGTTCAAAAGTATGGCCAGTTTTTAAAAAAGGTGATAAACATGACATTACCAACTTTAAGCCTATATCAATTTTATGTAATTTTTGTAAAGTTCTTGAAATCTTCATGATTCAATTTATTCTAGTGTCCCAGCAATCAGATATCGGTTGTCCGACATAGTTTTATGAAAGACAGGTCAACCACATCAAATTTAATTTGCATAACCCAATATATCTCCAAAGCAATCGACCTACGTAAGCAAGTAGACGTAATATATACAGACTTCTCTAAGGCTTTTGACTGACTTGATCACACTATACTGTTCATAGTGTATAACAACTATAAGAGACACTGAAAAATTTGATATATTTCACTGCACAATAAATTCCATTAAAAAAATGCTACAATTGAATCTCTGTTTTTCTTTTTATTCTTAATAAGTATTTGTAATATCGTTAATTTTTTTTACCGCAAAATTTTAGTTATTAATGATTTTTTTCTTGTGTTTGTCCTGCTCTTTAATTGGGTTTACCTGTTGAGCAGTGTATGTAAAAATAAATAAATAAATAAAATATAAATTAAAATAAGGCAATTGCTTTTGTTTTTAGTTAGCATGAATTGAAAAATAAATCGATTTACAGATTTATATTGGCCACCTCAGGAAAGTGCAGCCAAGGATTAGTGTATCGTGTGCAAATTAAAATAAAATGTTCTCGTTTATTTTGGCTATAAGGTATATTCAAATATAAAAATAGGCCCTATATTTAAAAGAAATAATAATAATTTTAAACGCATACATAATTTGTTTGAAAAATTGTAGTAAACAAATAAGAGAATACACACAATTACTTCTGTTTTCTATAAATACGTATAAATTGCTTTATAAATTTATTTACATAACCAAATCAGCAAAAATTTAAAGGATTTATTATATTTTATAATATTTTTATATAAAATAGCAGTAACCAGTGTAAAGTCTAATAATGATCTGAAGCTAAGATCTAGATATAGTATTAAAGTGAGAACTAGTGTTATTATTTTTTATTTGTTGTATTTTGCATTTTTTGTTAATATGAGAGTAAAGCCGATTTGTTTTGGACGGGCCAGGCCCAACGTGACATGGATCGGTCTTGCTAGTTTAGACCCAATATAGATTAGTTAGATATATCCAGAACTGACGTGTTAAACTTAACCAGGCGAAATGCCCTCTACCCATGATCTTAATTAGGCCATATTTTATAACAGACAGCCGTGCTCGAATCATCCGATCTCGGTTGTAAACTTTTTCATTACTTTACTGTTTCAGTATTCCCTAGATTTCTTTGACTGCCAAAAATATGTGTTTTCTGTTCCCTTTGATGTGCTTTTCTTTTGTGTTCTTTGAATTTTCAGTTAAGCTATCTGGAAATCTAAATTAATGAAATTGGGTTTTGAGTAAAATTCATTATTTACTTTCCTTGCCATAGTAATAAGCCAAGAATGTATTCTTTTATTAACTGTGACAGATGCTTGTTTATACCTTGATTCCATTTTACTTCCGATTTAGATTTTCTGTTAAAATAATACATATGTTATTCGGTTGGGCACATGTATTTCAGTTACGCAAAAATTTAAAATCTTTATCTATATGTGTACCTACATCACTTAAGAATCGGTTATTCGGTTTAAAAAAATATTTTACCCAGCCATTTCTACTTATTGTGTGCCTGAGAAGCTTATTTTATTTTGGGGTTCATTATTTTTATAAAAATTATAGAAAACAGTTTGCTGAAAATCGCATAAGTTAGTTAAATATAATTTTTTTACTTAGTACTGCAATTTGGGAGGAAAGTACAGTTCATTACATTTTTGGATCCTACACGTCAATTATTTCAGGAGTTTACGAGCCGAGATTTTGGAAAATAGCTTACCGTTTTATCATTATTCTTTTAACGTAAAGTTTATTTCAAACCTATTTGCAACCTAAAAAACGTCGGCTTCTTTGATCCCTTTACCGCCGTCAAAGAAGCCAACATTTTTATTTTCTTATACCTAATGTGAGGAAGTATAGTAATCGTGATTTTTTTCGACCTCGAGATTTTGATTGATATATACGTTTTGAACCCTTAAAAATTTATAAATTTTTATTGCATTTCTGGACGAAGCTCGACGAATTATAATGAAAAAACATAACTTTATGAAAAAAAATCTGTGTCTGTAGTATCGCAATAACAGCCAGTTTTTGAAATAAAGCTTTCAAATTTGGTACACTTGTTCTAAAGGTAAAAAACAATGAAAAATTTGGTGATGAACAAAATTGGCTAGCCAGAAGGGAAGTCCATGGGACCCAAACTTTTTTGTATTTGACTACAAAAAAATATATTCTTGATGAAAGATTATAAATCATATCTACTATATCAAGCGAATAAAATATATTTTCCAAGTACTTAAATAAAGCTGATGTAAACTGAAATATTTTACATATTTAGCCTCAGAAAATGGGGTTAGGATAAATTTAACAGTTTGACGTTTGAAAGGTCTAATTTAGTTACAAAAATGTCAGTGTCAACAACAAAAAATTTTTAAAATATATGACATGAATTATTGTTGACAGTATCGAATGACGCTGATAATTATTTAAAAATTTTAATGAAACATTTCAAGGTACGCTATTAAAATTTAATTGAGGTAAGTAAAGAATTAAATATAATAGAAAAGTTTTTAGACCGACTTATTAATTGTTGGAAAATTTTTTTGGGTAAGGGTCCTTATTTTGAGAAAAACTATTTTTTTAACTTGCGGACGTTTCGGTCATTTTTATTACTATCTTCAGGGCAATTAATTATGAGTTTTTCCTAGTCACCATAAAATATATATAAGACAGGAAACAAACAGATAAAATCGTTGGGTATTAAGAAACCTTCTTTAATGTACTTATGTAACATATATACACATATATATATATATATATATATCACTTATTAAGGTACAATTATCAGACTCTAGTGTGTAATGGTAATGACACGAATATGATATAAGATTCATATTCGTGTCATTACCATTACACACTAGAGTCTGATAATTGTACCTTAATAAGTGATATATATATATGTGTATATATGTTACATAAGTACATTAAAGAAGGTTTCTTAATACCCAACGATTTTATCTGTTTGTTTCCTGTCTTATATATATTTTATGGTGACCAGGAAAAACTCATAATTAATTGCCCTGAAAATGGTAATAAAAATTACCGAAACGTCGGCAAGTTAAAAAAAGTAGTTTTTCTCAAAATAAGGACCTTTACCCAAAAAAATTTTCCAACAATTAAATATAATGATTTTTTTTAGATCAGGATGATATATACTGGTATAAGAAAGTTATGTGCTGGCCACATCAAATATTTTATGTTGCAAATAAGGTTTGAAATAAACTTTAATTTTATATACAGGGTGTAAGGGAAGTAATGGAACCCATCTTAAATATAGCTTCCTCTGGCTAAATGGAACCGATTAATATAAACATACCTTAGTCCAAAAGTGCTTCCTAAAGAAGTTATGGGGCGTTAAGGTGACGTTAGATACCCCATTATTCGTAACTTGAACTAAAGCTTACCATTTTTCAATTAGATGTCGCGGCTATGTTAATTTCCTATTATTTTATATGATACAATGCACCATACATTTAGTGGGAATAAATAAATGCAACATAAATGCATAAATTAGATGATCCACTATTCCGATACATTCACAAAACAGTTTACCTCTTTTCTAGGAATTTAAGCGAAAAAGTTGGCTGTATGTAGAGACTGCCCCCACTCAACTATGACCGTATTGGCTTAATTTCTCAATGACGTTATAAGTGTTTTTTAAGCATTTCTTCGTGTTCCTTACATTTTTTTATTTGTAATATTTATTATTAGGTGGATGTTGATGGGTTTTCGTATGTGGGTGATTTTCGTGGTATTTCGATTTCGGTTTGAGAGTTTTCATCATCAGGTGGTGTTTTTAATTTATTATATTGTTGGATGATTCAAACGATTGAATCATCCAAAAAACATAATAATTAAAGAACACCTGATGATGAAAACTTTAAGATCGAAATTTAATAATTATAAAAATACCCACATGAAACGATTGAATCATCCAAAAATATGAAAATTTAAAAAAGAACTGATATTGAAACCTTTAAGATCGAAATTAAATAATCATAAAAATACCCACATGAAACGATTGAATCATCCAGCAATATAATAATTTAAAAAAAGCCACCTGTTGACGAAAACTTTCAAACCGAAACCGAAATACCACGAAAATCTCCCACACACGAAAACCCATCAACATCCACCTAATAATAAATATTACAAATAAAAAAAAATGGTAAAAAACACGAAGAAATGCTTAAAAAACACATAACGTCATTGAGAAATTAAGCCAATACATACAGTCAACTGTGTGTGTGTGTGCGTGTGTGTGCGTGTGTGTGCGTGTGCGTGTGTGTGGGTGTGCGTGTGGATGTGCGTATGCGTGTATGGGGTGGGTGTGTGGGGTGTGGGTGCGTGCGTGGGTGTGGGTGCGTGCGTGTGTGGGTGCGTGCGTGCGTGGTACCACCAGAAAAGACATAATGAATGAAAAAAGAAAAAAGGTACAATGAAAGATTCGGTGATGAGCAAAATTGGCCAGCAGACTTTTTTTGTATTTGACTGCATATCCGAATGTTTCTCCTTAATTTATGATTTATGGTATTTATAATAAAATCTGGATGATGTCACACCTAATGAAACATTCCCAAATAGATAGCCCATTCGTTCAAAGGGCTTGACACTTTTACACATGGTAATACACTGCCAAAGTCGAGGGAAGTGTGGGGGTGTTTTTCATTTCTTTTTTCGATATATACATCTCTTAACGAGTTATAAGGATTTTTTCATTTTGTCAGTTTATCCTTTACATGTTTAACATCTATTCAATCTTTCAAAGAATTTTTTCAAACCTTTTTTGTTTTTCGTCCAAAGGGACTGAGAATTCTGCACAGGACAGTAGGCTACCAAAGTCGACCAGGAGTATGGGGTGTTTTTTATTTATTTTTCGATATCTGCATCCCTTCAGGAGTTATAAGGACTTTTTGGTTTTGTCAGTTTATGCTTTACATATTTAACATTTATTCGACCTTTTACAGCTTCTTTATTGTTTTTGAATTTCCCAGGGCATTGATCTGAATAACACATATTTTAAGTATCCGCCAAGTACATCCGTCGACGTTGAACAATACAAATGGATTTTTAATGAGAAGCGCCGGAGATTAACTCCGGAATATTTACAATGAGTATTAGTAATATACTTTTACTCTTGTCATCGCTAGTTAAAAAGACATGTGAGTGCTAGTGTTACATTCACAAATATTTTAAACTGCAACTGTTTCTTGCAACAGTTCCTTTTTCCTCTAAAGAGCTTTTTTATTGTAATTGTTAGACATTTGTTATTGTATTTCTAGACGGTGCGGTGTGGCCTTTCAGGAAACTACCGATTATCTTCAATTCGAGTTCTTATCGCGTTATTATCATCTGAATAATATAAACGGATTATCTCATGTTTATCTGCATCCGAATAGCCCATTTTGAAACAAGCAGTTTTAATAAAATTTGACAGACCTACAAAAGGAAATAATGCATTTGTTTTTCATAGCAATCTGGATTTCCTCTAGCACACATGATTTCAATATTTAAACCCATAGGTATATTTTAAAAACGGTTTGAGCAAATATAGGTAAACTATATATTTTTCAAATCAGTAAGACAAATTCTTTACAAATATTCAGGGTGTTCCATTTAAAAAAATTGTTTAAAAATTTTACGTTTTCGTTAATCGTTCATGTTTTCTGGCAAACAATTCTGATGGTTCAGAAAAAGTTGAGAAGTGTGGAGACACTTAAGAAGATCTTGCTAGACACAAAAGTTCGTTTTGGTTGCGGGTCTTAGTGGATTTTCAGGGAACGAAAAGGCAGATGAAATATGATGACTTGGAACCGAGGAAGCATGTTTAGGCACTAAACATATTTTGAGAGTCACAAGGAGGTATGTTACGGCCCACAAGAAGTTGGCTTATGAGACACTAAAGGTGCACTGGAGGTTAGGCACTTACTGCAGACAAGCTCGAGATTTTGTAACAGGGCCGACCAAATTACTGTCGGCCTGGTTACTCTGTCGTTGTAGAAAAACTCTGAATCATCTAATCGGAGTTTTGACAGAACACTGCAAGTTTAGAAGACACCTATTACTTATAGGTGTTGAGAAAGAGCCTACATGCCCAGGATGCGGAGAGGACGAAGAAACGTCCTAGCATTTCATGGCACAGTGTGAGGCACTCGGAAGACTGAGGCGGAATACCTTCACCGCCAAGGTACTTCTGAGAAAGGAACAACATCCTGACCTTCATCAGGAGGTCTAAGAGATTTAAGGAGGTAGCAAGTGGAATGAATGGTTCAAGGGGCGATAGAGTGTAGGCCTCCTCCAACTAACAGAAAAATTACCCCTCTTTTATAAGTGAGTTTATCAGTATTACCTTCAACAGATCTGCACAAAAAAAAATTTCATTGGGTAATATTAAAGCAGATTACACCATTGCCTTTGGTCATCATGTCACTAATTATGTAGGTATAATTTTTTTTCTGTAGGTGCAAGTAGGTGTTTAATTTTTATGTCTATTCTACGTTCAGAAATACTATGCGCCATTATTAGTCTACCGAGTAAATACACAATGGACCAGTTGCATAAACACATCACAGACCAGAATTTAAATTATTAATAACATATTAATATCAAATTTAAATATTTTAATAATAGTACATAGCAACTATTCGAAAGCAGAAATCTGTTATAGGATGAGTTTATCCTACATCGGAGGGCAGTAGCCCTCCTAGAAAAAAACCTACGGACGTCCATGTTTATACATGAGATATAATATATTTTGTTTATCCATTTATTTAACGCAGGCCTATTTCCGCTATCATCGACGCCAGGAGACAAACTACCCGCAACCTGAAAATTTTACCGAACCTCTTCTCTAAAGAGTAGGGACTACCGTTGCTTTTCATATCGAAAATAATTTTCAAGCTCTATCAAAAATAT